>JAVJIF010005687.1:0-185019 GCA_038442645.1 Agave tequilana
ACCCTCACCAGCAGCAGGAGAAGGGCTTGGTACCCGTCCCTACGCCTCAAGGGGAAATTATGTGGGTCCACCCTAACTTAGTAGACAGCCAGCAGTGGACTACTGTAACCAACAGGAAGTCCAAAGGCAAGGCAAAAGCTTCGTCCTGCCATGTGGTATGTGCTTCCTCCCGAGAAGCAGAGGATGATGTCCCTCACTGACTGATTCAGAAGAGGAAACAATAGTCTTGGCCGCAGAGCCCAACCAACCGATGACGGGGACTCGTTCAGGACAGCCCTACTTGAAGCAGTACGGCGAAGTGGCGGCAAACCCTCCACAACCGGCTGCAGAGCCAACTAGGCCCTCCACGAAGCCACCAGTGGAGAAACAAAAAGAGACTCGATTCTCTCGAGCTCTTCAAAAGGGTATAGCGGAGGGATCCACAACGCCTTACCGCTTTGATGTCCTGGCTCAATTGGCCAACATCCCGGCGCGGATCACCTTGTATGAGCTTCTAAGACTATCAAAGTCGACCAGGGAGGCTCTACAAGAAGCGCTGGCAAACGCTGAGGTCTTTATGACCCAGGTGCCGAAGAAGGAAGAGGTAGAGAATTGTCTCCACACCTCCCAGAACGCTCCCTGCATTACCTTCTCGGCAGATGATATGCAGGTCAAAGGGAAGCATGATCGACCCCTGTACTTCACAGGTTATATCGGATCATCTGAGGTGAACCACATTCAGGTAGATCCAGGGTCCGCATTGAGCATCATGCCTCGCCGAGTCATGCAACACCTCGGCATCCCTACCCACCGTCTGAGCCCTACACAGACGACCATCTATGGGTTCAATGCCAATGGCACCCGTCCGATGGGGAAGATCAAGCTCAAGTGCCAGATTGGAAGCCTCAAGTCGGAGGTGACATGCTACGTCATCGATGCCGACACTTCCTACAATCTACTGCTGGGACGACCATGGATTCACCGTAACTCCATCGTTCCCTCCACTCTTCACCAAGTCATGAAATACATTGACGCGAGTGGGAAGGTGCAAACGTTGATAGCCGAAAGGTATCCGTTTAAGGGGGTCGAAAATTATTTCATGGACCCTCCTATATCAGGATCCGGTGGATGAAACCCCGCAACTAGAAGTGCCAGACTCTGGTAATGAGGCTGACACTGAGCCCGAGCAAGAAGAGTGCCTGTGGAAGTTGGAACCACTTGTAAAGAGCACTAATAAGCTCGATGTTGATAATACCACCGACGATGCAGGCGGTTGGTATATTAATGAGAATTTAGACTTTGAGTATTTTTTTGCGTGTGCATCCGATTCAATACCGTCGGATACTAGTACCGACATAGACGATGACATCTGGTCGGCAATAGATGCTTTGACATCATTGCATGTACCAGTAAAATCATCTTTCGGGACATACCAGGATAATGGTAATGCGCAGGAATCTATATTCATGGTTCCGACAAGACGGAAAGGCCAAAAACCAATTCTCTTTGGGCGAATCTCATCTGAGCCAATGCCCCGCGAAGACTCGGAAAGCGAAGAGAAATCCCCTCAGCTCAGTCATTATGAACCAAAAGCGCTCAAAATGATGAAGTGCATGGGGTATGATCTAACCAACAGACCCGGTTGAACTTTGGCAAAGGAAGGAGAACGCTACTTCGACCCTTTGTGCCGAAAGGGAAGGCCCCCGATTATTATCATCGGACGCGCCAGGGGTTGGGCTATGTATCGACTCCGGTCCCTTCAGCCTCTGATTCTCAAGAATCGTCGAGCAACGATTACTCTTCAGACACATCATCTTGGGAGTCAGATGTCAGTGTCGGCAACATCTTCAAGGAACTTTCAGTGAACATGGTTTCGACAAGCCGCCTGGAAGATGGAAATGAAGAAATGATCCAATCTGATACAGATCCATGGATCAAACATTTAAATGCTCTTTGGATACCCGCTTTGAACAGCGTGAGCCACCCACAGAAGACAAGGTTGTTCAGATCAACCTAGGAGATGAGGCCAACCCCAAGCCCATCTTCATAAGTGACGGCCTGTCACCATCGGAGAAGAAGGATCTAATATCTCTTGTACAAGAGTATATAGACGTCTTCGCCTGGAATTATGAGGACATGCCAGGACTTGATCCTCAAGTGGCCATGCACCGCCTCAACATCAATCCGGACGTAAAACCTGTCAAACAACAGCAGCGACGGTTTCGCCCAGAAATAATGGAGGCAATTCAATCAGAAGTCAGAAAACTTATTGATTCTGGCTTCATCAGGGAAGAACAGCATCCCGACTGGGTAGCCAACATCGTCCCCGTTTCCAAGAAGAACGGGAAGATCCGGATCTGCATCGACTTCCGCGACCTAAACGAGGCCTGCCCCAAGGACGAATTCCCATTGCCGATCACAGATGTCATGATTGACAATACTTGTGGATTCGAACGAATGTCCTTCATGGACGGATTCTCAGGATACAATCAAATCAAAATGTATCCTGATGACGAAAAGCATACCTCCTTCAGAACACCTCTAGGAGTGTATTGCTACACCGTCATGCCCTTCGGACTGAAGAATGCAGGGGCAACATATCAAAGGGCCATGAATGCCATTTTCCATCAGCAAATACGCAAAACGGTGGAATGTTATGTTGATGACATCGCGGTAAAAAGCCGCACTAAAGGTGATCACGTAGCGGACCTGAAGGTAGTCTTCGACATCATGCGGGCTCATCAATTGAAGATGAATCCCACGAAGTCCTTCCTGGGGGTGGCCAGTGGCAAATTCTTAGGATTTGTTGTAACCTCCACCGGAATCCACTTGGACCCGGAAAAGATCCGCGCTATCCAGGAGATGCAACCCCCGAAAAGCCTCAAGGAGCTCAGGGGATTACAAGGACGATTGGCGTACATCCGCAGGTTCATCTCAAA
The DNA here is from genome assembly GCA_038442645.1 of Agave tequilana. Classification (NCBI taxonomy): domain Eukaryota; kingdom Viridiplantae; phylum Streptophyta; class Magnoliopsida; order Asparagales; family Asparagaceae; genus Agave; species Agave tequilana. The sequence goes on from JAVJIF010005687.1 coordinate 2,919, forward strand.
CCTTTCCGGAAGATGCCACCCTTCGCTAAGCTGATGAAGAAGGGTGTCTCATTCATTTGGGATGACGCTTGCCAACAAGCGTTCGAGGAAATCAAGCAATACCTCACCAACCACCAGTCCTTGCAGCTCCAGTATCCGGAAAGCCGTTTCTGATGTATGTCCGAGCAATGGATCATTCTTTAGGAGCTTACTAGCTCAGAATGATGAAGAAGGACATGAGCAAGCAATCTACTATCTAAGTAGAACAATGATCGGAGCCGAACATCGGTATAACCCGATCGAGAAGGAATGTTTGGCACTGTGTTCGCTATCCAGAAAATGCGACACTATCTGGTAGGCCAAACTATAAATGTCATATCAAAAGTCAACCCTCTGAGGTTACTTATGACTAAACCTTCATCGCTAAATGGCCGACTGGCAAAATGGGCCATATTGCTATCACAATATGAGATGCATTTTCTGCCACAAAAAGCTATTAAGGGACAAGCGGTGGCGGACTTCTTAGCTGAACACCCAAATCCGAGGGCAGTCAAACTCTACGAGGATCTCCCAGATGAAGTTGCCGAAGTCTACCAGACTCAGACATCGTTCGAAAGTCAAGTATGGCAACTTTTCTTCGACGGTGCATCAAGGACAAGCCCCAAGGGACACGTAGTGGCGGGGTAGGAGTAGTACTTGTCTCCCCACAAAATTATGTGATCCCCCGAGCTGTCTCGCTAACGGAGCCTTGTTCCAACAAGGTGGCGGAGTACAATGCTCTATTGATCGGGATGCAGCTCGCCGATGAGATTGGCGTTAAAAATCTCGAGGCATACGGTGACTCTAAACTCATCGTCAGCCAAATTCGCGGGGAGTACGAAGTCAGACATGAAGACTTAGTACCCTATTACAACGCAACTATCCGCATGGCCGAGGGGTTTGCTAACTTCTACATCGATCATGTACGCGCAGGCAAAATGCGCACGCCGATACACTCGCATCCCTTGCAGCCTCCCTAGCTCTTCCAGCTGGAGCAATGGAGAAAATATTTCGTCTACAGCCACGACTTGCATTGCCCGAAAAATACTCTCGAGGACTATCAGGAGTCAAAGGGAGATTGTCGAGGCAAAGAAGTGCTGGAATTGTCGGCCGGTCCAGAGCTCAAAGACTGGCGATTCCCCTACATCGACTATGTCTTGTACGGCATCCTGCCTGAGGACGCCAAAGAGGCGGCTGCCATTCGAAGGAAAGCCCCTAAGTTTTACTATAATGCGATTACACGAACATTGTATCGTCGGTCGCATGACGGGATCTTACTCCGGTGCCTCTCACCAAAAGAGCCCAAGAGGTATTGAAAGAGGCCCATGACGGTATGTGTGGAGCCCATCAACCTGGCCCAAAACTGGCACATCGACTCCAAAGATTGGGTTACTATTGGCCCAAGATGATTGCCGACGCCGTCACCTATGCCAAAAGATGTCACGCCTGCCAAGTGCACGGCGACTTCATCCATCAAGCACCAGGCTACCTCCACTCTACGGCCTCTACCTGGCCGTTTGAAATGTGGGGCATGGATGTGGTCGGACCTATCAGCCCGCCATCATCGAAAGGACATCGGTTCATTCTGGCAATAACCGATTACTTCTCAAAGTGGGCCGAAGCCATTCCTTTGAAGGAGGTCAAGTCGTCGAACGTGATCAAGTTCGTGAAACATCACGTTATTTACCGTTTCGGTGTGCCTCGGCGAATTGTTCATGACAATGGACCCCAGTTCATCAGCCAAGCTTTCCAGAGATTCTGCGCTAAGTTCAGAATCCAGAGTGTGTCCTCAACGGCATACTATCCTGCCGCTAATGGCCTCGCAGAAGCTTTCAACAAGACTATTGGCAAGCTTCTCAAGAAGTTCGTCTCGAAAAGTCAACGAGACTGGGACGACAAACTGGGTGAATGCTTATGGGCCTTACCGCACAACTGTGCGAACCCCACTAAAGCCACGCCGTTTTCTTTGGTATACGGATGCGAAGCCGTGCTCCCACTGGAAATCCAAATTCCATCTCTACGCGTCGCCTTGACAGCGGAGATGACGACAGAGGAGAAGCATCGACAGCGACTCCAGGAACTGGAGGCCTTAGACGACAAGCGTCTGCAAGCCCAACAGCAAATCGAGCTCTACCAGGCTCGAATCACCAGAGCCTTCAACAAGAAAGTTAAAGTGCGAACTTTCAAGAAAGGCGACCTAGTCTTAGCCGTCAGGAGACCCATGGTAATGACGCACAAGACAAAAGGAAAATTCCAACCCAAATGGGAAGGACCATTTGTAGTAGAGTCAGTCTACTCAATGGATCATATCGCCTCATAACCTCGAATGGCGATACACTCATGATGCCTATTAACGGCAGGTTCCTGAAGAAGTACTATCCCTAGATGGTATCCTTCCGCCGATTAAGTTAAAAGTATACCTCTGATCAAGACATCTGACGCCTCCGACGGCTAAGGATAGAGGAAAATGTTAGCTTTTAAGCCCAACATAAGTCTTCGACAAACTCATCATGCTGAGGGGAATAGCATGGCCAGCCCAACTCAAACGGTAGTTGGTAAAGGCATATCAACCCGTTGACAGCTGAGGATTTGCTAAAAATCCTAAGGGACATGTTCCCATTTGATCCGACGCCTCCGACGGCTAAGGATAGAGGAAAATGTTGGCTTTAAGCCCAACATAAGTCTTCGACACTCATCATGCTGAGGGGGAATAGCGTGGCTAGCCCAACTCAAACGGTAGTTGGTAAAGGCACCTCAAATCCGTTGATAGCTGAGGGTTTGCTAAAAATCCTAAGTGGATTTAGCTCCATTCCTTCCTCCAAAATCCCTACCAATTCTCATCCACAGAATGGTAGGTCTACAAAATACAACCATACTAAGTTAACACTATACCTTGGTAATGAGAAACCCCTTGTAGAGTACAAATCTTGCTTGTCAAATCTTGCTTGTCAACTCTACATTTTGCCAAGTTAACACTACACCTCTGGCACTTCAAATCTCACTTGTCAATTCTCACCAATAGAATGACAGGTCTTCAAAATTGCTCTTATCATGAGGCAATTTTTTGTCAAGTTAATATCACACCTCTGATAAATTACTGTTAAAGTTCAACACCACACCTCTAAACAGTAATCAAGTTCTGCCAGGTTTAATATTACACCTCTGACAGTCACTCTTCTTCAGACTTCCATATCGAAGCTGAAATGGATGATGCATAGTTAACACCACACCTCTAGCATCCAAGTCATTGCTAAGTTCAACAATACACCTATAGCCATGACTTTCCCTCGGACTTCCTTATCCAAGCCGAGATGACCAATGCTAAGTTCAACATTACACCTCTAGCATTCCCTCATTGTCAAGTTAAACATTACACCTATGACAGTGACACTTCTGAGTTAAGTTAATATCACACCTCTGACTCACATCCTTGTCAAGTTAATATTACACTTCTGACAAGACCACTTTCAACCCGTTAAGTTAATATCACACCTCTGACGGTAACAAACTTTCCTAGATTCTCCACGAGTCTAGTCCCACTTATTCTCTTCAGCAGAATAACAAGTCTACCTAAAAACATTGTTAGGTTAATACTACACCATCAACAGTTTCCCTCAAATCCCCAGTTAAGCTCAATCAAGTTAATCCCAAACACTTGATAAAAGTTCACCCTCCCTGGGGGTACCAATTCTACTTGTCACTTTCTCTTATAAAGTGGCAGGCCCACAAAGATTATTTCATCTCTGTCAAGTTAATATTACACCTCTGACAGTACTGTGGAAGTTCCTGAAATAGGATCTCTTCCTCTCCAAAGCCTGACTTATTAAAGTTACCATCATAATTTTAACAAAGTCAAAGATTCTTTGCTTCTATGGGTCTAAGACAAAAAGTTCAAGACAAGGAAAGAGGCAAAAGAAAAGTGTCACTTTTATTTATTTCCAAACATATGAAAGTGATACAAAACGCTCTCTTATACAATAAGATTGAGTGTTACAATTAAGGAGTACAAAGAAGTCCTCTCTCTCTCTCTTAGAGGTTGCACTCACTCCTTATAAGTCGCGTCTGATTCCAAGTGCGCGATATTTTGTGGCTACAATAGAAGCTGGTTACACCACGATGCATGATGTAAACATCGAAAGCGCCCTAGCTGACTAAGCTAAGAGCAATGGTGTTCTTGAGGTCTGGTGGCAACAGAAAGTCCTGCAACCCTTCGTTTATGAACATCTCTTCCCCAGCAGGCCATCCAACGGACATAGACTGTCCTTGATGTGACTTCTGGAGTGGGAGAGGAAGAGGATCTTGTCCGCCACCGCAACCGCCGGAACCCTCATCGCCGTCATGCATAGCCTGACCATCTCTTGCCAGCAGGCATGAATGGTGAAGCAGATCAGAAGAGACCTTGGCGAGGGTTGGGTCCTCGTCAGAGATGTAATATACTCTCTTATAGGTGACGAGGACCATAATATACTCTCTTATAGGTGAACATCGAACAAGTTCGCCGGCCAAAGCATCCTTCCAGGGGCCCAGCAAACCAGCAAGTCTACCTGCAAGGAATGAAACAAAGGAATCAGAACAATCTGCAACTTAGTATGTTTCAACAGAGAAAAAACTAAGTCGCAAATGCAGACTGCAGACGCGGGAATGATCCACGCAGTCAGCCAAGCAGACGCGGGAATGATCCACGCAGTCGGCCAAGCAGACGCGATATGACCCACGCGGTGAGCCAAACTGCTGCGTCAGCAGAGACAAACGCGAATCAAAACGCGATCCCATTCTACGCCCAAGTCTAAAGCACAGACGCAAAAAAGGCACAGACGCGAAGGTTGCCATCTCCTTGTTGAGTGAACAAGAGTTGCAAGGCTCGGGTCTGAAACTTTTTTTGAATTCGTCTAAGGCAGTAGCCATAAAACGCGCCAAGACAGTGGCTTTGAAACGCAAACTTTGTGAACAAAACCAGCGCCAAGTGACAAGGATTTCAACACTCGCGTCCAGAGAGGAAGTTGGCGGCGCAAATTCCAGAAGGAATGCACCAACTCATACTTCATGGGAAAATTCCAGATAGTGATGATGCCAAAGTACAGGCCATGGTAGAATGAAATATCATGGCTAATCGGGACGGCGTACCAACAGAGGCCTCTACCAAGAGTCGGGCTCTCTGCGTCCAAACGCGGACATGAAAGGCGATCAAAGAGACGCTTCCGTTTGAAGAGACCAAACAGAAGCATGAAAGCTCTGGGTCATCTTCATCCACAGAGGCACCTTCATCCATGGAGGCAAACCCCTGATAGGGTCCTTGAAGAGAGAAGGCAGAGTCCCTTGGCGTACTCGTTCTCAAACAGAGCACAGTCTGAGCAGCCGCTGTTAGAGGAAGAGGGTTAGCCCTATTTATAGGCAGACCCTAATAACTGCTATTAATGGTGCATCAATCAGAACCGTCGCGCACGACTGTCAAAGCCCAATGGAGGACTGACGCGTGGAGCGTCGCTTTGGGAACCGTCGCAGACACCGGTTTCCAACCGCCAGCGCCGGTTTTGCATTAAAGAGCGTTAAAATGCCCAAGTCCAATGAAAAATTGACGCGTGGACAACCGCCTTGGAAAACAACGGATGACCCGGTTTCCCAAACGTCGGTGAAGACCTGACGTCCAATCGTCAGTGAAGACTTGACGGTCAAAGATCTCACAAAATCTTTAAGTCAGGCTGCATCAAACGCAGACAGCAAAGTCGCGTCCGGCTGCATTAAACGCAGATGGGAAAGCCGCGTCTAAGAATCCTCGTCACCGTTCTCAAATTAAAAGGCATTCACCCGCGCTTTAAAGGAGCGTCCCCGTGACTCAAAATCGCGTCCTTTCTGCGTCCCTCGCGTCTGCCCTATCTGCGTCTTACTCAGCGAGACCAATTCGAGGTTCACTCTGTGATTGACGCTGCGTCTCATCAAAAGGACTTAGTGAAATCTAAGTTCTTATGGAATGATGACCGCGTCTCACCCTGTGATTGACGCCGCGTCTCAGCTAAAGGACTTAGTTCTATCTAAGCTCCTACGGAATGATGACCGCGTCTCACTCTGTGGATCAATGCCGCGTCTCATCAAGAAGACGTAGAGTCTACGCCGCGTCTCATTGAAAGAACTTAGTCTCGCCTAAGTTCAATCTTCACAGCCAGTGATCAGGAAGTTGAATTCATCCACAGCTAAACAAAGAAGATGGAACAAAAACTTCAAAAACTTTTATTATATTGAAAATAGTAAGAGTGGATACAAACACTCTAACAGAGTGTCATCTTCTTTACAAAAAAAAAGGGGGGAAAGAAGGGGAAACGGCTAAAAGTCCCGATCCGGCAAAGAACGGATACGTTCCCTGAGGCGATGCATCTCGTGCTGACGTGCCTTCTCAGCCTCCATCATGGCTTGGACCCGCAGCTCCTCTTCAGATAGGAAGGGTTTTGCAGCCAGCTGTGCTCGCAAAGATTCCACCCTGGAAGCATGTAGAGACAGACTCTCTTCAGCTCGCGCTTTAGCCGCCTGTTGCCCCGCAAGTTCCTCTTTGATGGCAACAAGCTTCTTCTCATTGATCGCAAGCACAGCTTCTGCCTTGGCAATGGTGTCCCGAGCCTTGGCAATGGTGTCCCGAGCACTGATGATGACGTGCTCCGTGCTCTGCATGACAATCTCGGATTCCTTGAATCGTCAGTTAGTTTCTGACATTCCGCCTGGGAATATTCGAGGCTGCGGATCTCTGCATCTATTTGTGCCTCTGCCTCCTGTCGCTCTTGTTCTTGAGCAGCTAAGAGCCGGGCTAGGGTGGCCTGGGCCTCACTAGAAGAGCTGGCATTTTCCAAAGACTTCAGCTCGTGCAGGTCGTCTCCCAGTTGCTCCACCACCCGCAGACATGCCTGGGCAAGTGAGGGGCCTCCGGTTAATTCGACGTTCTCGGCCAGATTTCTGAGAAGCGTCCGGGAAAAATTGAAGGAGCTGCTTCCACGTAAGATGAGGTCAATACATGATCCCATCGAAGCAAAGAATTGTTGCACCATCTGGCGTGCCAGTTCCCACATATCGTCACCACCTGGGAAGCTTCCCGACCCCTTTTCTGTCACGGTGCAAGCCGGCTCTTTTTGCGCAAGAGTCGTGCTGACCGTCGATACGTCAAGAGCGAGACCGACCACTGGCGCTTCTGGGGGTGTTATCTCTCCAGGAACCTCCACAGCTAATGATGGCGCAACCTCTTCAGAAGCTTCAGCCGAGACCTGAGCTGCGTGGCCTTCTGGAAGGGTACCGACCGTCGGACTCTCCATTTGAGCCCCCTCAGTTCTCTCTGCAAGTTATTGTGACATTAGCCACAAAGGAGAAAAGCGAAACATTTAATATATCAGAACTTCCTTACCATCTGGGAGGTCCAGAGACGCCGAATCCTTGGGCAAGTCCTGCGGAGTGGAAGTCTCCCTAGCTTCAATAGTAACCCCTTCACCCGGCAGAGTGGGTTCTTCCCCGGCCTTAGGGGTTGCCTCCTCTTCCGGCAAAGGAGAAACCTCCCCGGCATCAGTAGTTTCCCCCGCTGGAGTTATCTCGGCAACCAAATCCGTGACCCCTTCTGGCTGGGTCAACTCTTGTACCATTTCCTCGATCTGCGAGGAGGGTGCAGCCTCGACATTCTCAGCCAATCCTGCAATATAAAAAGGAGAATGTTAAAGCCTCCTCTTCAAAATTAAAAAGGGAAATTAGGTCAAAAGGCGAAAAGAGTACCTCCCGCGGGAACAACCGCCGGCTGCGATACCGTTGATGGCTCACCCCCGTATATTTCTTCCTCCGAGATATGGGAGAACTTTCTCGGATCAGGAAAAGTGGGTTCATCACCGTAGTCAACCTCGTCCTCAAAATCGCTTTCCCCTGAGTACGAGGAAGAAGACAGTTCAACACGAGGAAACTCTGCAACCGGAGCCTTGCCTCCAATTACCCCAGTGGTAGGGCTGGGGTCAGCCATCCGAGGACTGGAAATGAAGACAGAGGGAGACCCAGGCTGTGGTGCCTCATCCCTCCTCTGAGCTGAGCAAGACTCGGGCTGAGCTGAGATCCCGGAATCTCAACATCGCCTCCGGTCATTATATCGACCTCGAGCTCCTCGGTCTCGTCAGTGGCGGCGGATCGATCAACGAGCTCCCCTTCCTCCGCAGACCCGTGGCCTCTGCTAAGTGACCTGGGAACACGGACTAGAGGAGTTTCTTCTTCAACTATCTCTTCCTCCCTCAGTGCCTCAACGACAGCAGGGATCTCTTCAGATTGAGAGACTTCGGTTGTCAAGTCTCTTCGAACCTTCTTCGGAGCAGGTTCAGCAGTGGGAGTAGAGCCTTGACGACGCTTGCTCACCGCCTGTCGAGACTTAGTTGCTTGCGGCTCTGCCCTAGTCGCTTGTGGCTCCGCCCTTGGTGGTCGTGGCTCCATGGCTCGTGGCTCCCTTCTCATTCTTCGCCCAACCTCCTTTTGGGCCTTCAGGTACTGTTCTACGAGTTTCGTCGGTTTACTAGAATCCGTCCTTGCCTCGAGACTTGCATTGATGCTCTCGATGCATGAAGACGCCGGAAAAAAGTCTGGTGTTTGGATGGCCTGGGAGTACCAAGTGCAGAAGCTGAAGCTCGTACGGCACTTGGGCCCTTCGAGAGGTAGACGGAAAGTTACTCCCGTCCCTCCAGCCACACTATAGTACCAGGCCCGGGCACCCTCGAACAGGTTCCCTTCGAAGGCGAGTCGAGCATTGGGGTTCCCGACATAGAGCTGATCATAGCCGAACTGTTGAGCAAAGCGATTCGGCATGTACGGCTCAATGGTGCATGACGTCCCTTGCCGGAAAAGCACATATCCGGGCCGGATATTGAGCAACCACCAGAAGGCTCCCGCGGATAACCTCGTGAAGTCATCTGGGCCGACAGAATCAACAAGTAGATCCCCGAGAGATGCACCAGGGATCTGGGGGAGGCAGCGATTGAGCTGGTAGTTCGCAGGGTCTGAAAGGCACTTCCGGACGTAATATATATAAGGATCACGCCATTTCGAACCCTCCAATCGCTGTACAAAAGGGACAGAACTCTCCCTCCAACGCACCGCCGTCATCAAGGAAGGGCAATGCATCACGTACCAAGCCATGAGGTACGTGTAAGGCAGCTCGACACGAGGGTTGGGACGCTTCACCGTCGGACTCCCCTCTGAGTCAACATACGGCTTTCCCTCGGAGTCTGCAGTTTTCGGTGGCTCGCAGAAACTCTTAGTGAGCGCCCGCAGCCCGCTCTGAATACCAGCCGCCACGGCCGGGAGAAGGGCTATGGGGTTACCATGAGCCAGGAGCACCGCCGGGTACACCACTTCAGCAACAATGACTTCATGTGACAGCGTGGGCACCACACAGCGCTTCAGCTATAGCATCAGAAAGCCCGCCAACAGCGCCCGATCGGAGATAGGGGTCCGGGCTTGATGGTGAAAGCTCTCAAAAACCAAGTCAGGGTCGAAACCGTCCTCATTCGACTCCGTGGTGTAAAAACTGTCAGAAGCCTGGTCGATCCTGTCTTCAACCTCCCTGTCGGAGCTGGGAGCCAATCGAGTTATCCGATGGTCTTTGGTGTTGACGTTGTTGAACAAGTAACTGGCCCAAGACAGTTGCTTGACTCCCTGCGACCGCCATTTGGTTATCTGGCCGCAAATGTGGAAGTGACATAGCACTTCCCAGTAGGTCTCATATATGAGGGGAAACTCCTCTTTCAAATGGTGAAGCTCCACCGTGGTCGGGACATATTCCTCATAGGGAATGTCCCCTGTCGACAGCCCCGAGACCTCATGCAGCTCATGCAGAGCAAGGCCCATCTCCCCGACCGGAGTGAAGAACGTCCCCGTCAAAGAATTATAACGCTCTAGAATCCCGAAGAAGTTCTGAGAGCTTTGAGGGATCCCCCACTGCACGGCTCTGACCGCTGGGTACAGTCCCACACGCTTTAGCAGATCCCGAGCTCGGTGAGGACAAAGCCGACCATCCTGCCCCACCAATAGTTCTCCGTGGAACGGACCCACCCCGGTGCACGGAACCCAACGGGATAATCACCCTCTGCCTCCATGAATGCGTTGAGGAAGGTAGTGCCAAGTTGTGGTATCTCCCCAGCCGGAACATCAGACTTGCGCGACCCAGGGAAAAGGCCGATAACTGACCTGTCATGGCTATCATGACGGTACACTTTGTGGGAGCCCAAATCACCGAGAGTAATCTCAGGGACATATCGAGAGAGGTCCCATTCCATCTTCCGAGGGACGGACATGTGCTGGAAGTAGGACAGCGGGAACATCCTCTCCATGTTCGGAAGAAAGAATCTTCCACCCCTTATTTGACGGAGCCATTTGTAAGTCCCGTCATATACGCTATGGCCGCCATCGTGGATACGATCTCCGAAGAAGAAGGCAGGCTTCTCCAGTTTGATGCCAGCATCCGTTGCAAATGCTGCATCAGTCATAAGCACCCGAAGAGTCCTCATGTCAACATTCGAGAGCCTCTCCCCACGAGCTTGCGACTTGTCAGCTGTCACAGGAACAGTCCTCTGTAACACAAAGGTCAAGTCCCGGTCAGCACCCCCTACATGTCCAAAGTGGCGCTTCTTGGCGAGTGAAGTAGCAGGGCGTGGCGCTGCAAAAAGAAAAGGACACTTAGTTAGATACTCTATCAAAAGCAAGAAAAAAAATACTAAGTGTTCATAATCCGAACACAGAAGAGACACTGGACGCAAGAATTATCAAATCCGCGTCCAGACCTGCGCATCCACGCAGAAGAGACACTGGACGCAGGAATTATCAAATCCGCGTCCAGACCTGCGCATCCACGCAGAAGAGACACTGGACGCAGGAATTATCAAATCCGCGTCCAGACCTGCGCATCCACGCAGAAGAGACACTGGACGCAGGAATTATCAAATCCGCGTCCAGACCTGCAGGATCGGCGTCTCCACAACATTCTCCTTGATGTCACTTCTGGGGTGCGAAAAGAAGGGAGTTATCCACCTTAACCCTTCCATCACCATAATTGCCAGAAGTTAAGGAGGGTAACTCCCTTCCTTTCACATCCCCAGATGTCAAAGTGCTTGGACTCTGGTGCCAGATTCATCAAAATCAACAGCTGACGAAACAGAACGCAAGGATCAAATCCGCGTTCTGTAAACTAAGTCCGCGTCTGAATCCTTCACAATTAGAAAATATTCTAAGTGAAGAATCTGAAGCGCAGGACCCAATGGCGCGAGGGTCCAAACCCGCGTCATGGTTATCAACCCAAAGACTGCGTCTGGGAATCAAACACGATTTAAATTCGTGTGTTAAGGGTTCTTAAAAGTTCTTTGAACTTCCTTTAATGGCGAAACTTCCGCCTAAAAGACATTTACCTGGAGACCTTGGAGAACAACATCCTGCGCAGAGGAGGAGCTGCCCCTCCGGGTCTCGGCGACGGTCGCCTTTGAAGAAGAAGCAATCGGCTTGGTCTTGGGAGCCATTGCTAATTCGATCCAAGTTTAAACAGATGAACGGAGAAGGGAAAGTCTCTTTCTTAATTCTATCAGCGAGTGCGTTCGGAGAAGAAGAGGAATCTTCCCAACTGTGGCCTTTTATAGGCACAAGGATTCGCGAAGATACGCAGCGTATGGCCCGATGAATTCTGCGGCGAATCTCTGTTCGACGCGTGGAACAAAATCACTTTAACGCACAAAGAAGATCATGCGCCACGATTCTGCGGCGAATCTCTGTTCGACGCGTGGAACAAAATCACTTTAACGCACAGAGAAGACCATGCGCCACGACTCGGCAGTGAATCGTCGCTCGACACGTGGCACGGATCATTTAATGCGCCAGGAAATCCGCGCGCCAAAAGGCGAAATCCCGTCGGTTCCCCAGGCCAACTGGCAGAGCAATCATGACGTGGCACGGACTCGCACCCGACGGCCATGTCTCTTCGGTGGATATGCCCCGTCAGCATCGCCATAAATGCGCCCAGACAATCGCGTCTATATTCAAAAGATGCGTCTCTCCGAAGTTCGCGTCTTCAGCTGAACATCGCGTCTGCCTTACGAAGATCAGTCGCGTCTCCATTGCCAAAGGACGCACTTTACAGAAATCGCGTCTTTACAGCAGTACCATCTCCGCTTTTTGAAAAAGAACCTGCGTTCGGCCTCCTGCTTCTGCAAAATCAGTTCAACAGTACACTGACGCAAGCAGACGACCAACCACTCTTGGCTTAAAGCGCACCCACGACAGACTTAAAAAGCAATCGGGGAGGTTTAGACTGTGTATCTAGACACTCGACACGATCAACTCTGGTGGCTTCAAAGAGTTCAACAGTACACTCATGAAGACCAACTCCAGATAAGATCGAACCCGGAGCATCAACAGTCCAGTCATGAAGGTGAATTCAGCTAGAGTCCAAAGTATTTCGAAATCCGTTCCAGTTAACTGCGGAATATCGAAAACTTTGGAGGGGGTTCTGTAGGCTGTCTAAAAGTCACTAAAAGACAAGCCAATAAAAGCAAAGTCTCAAGTTCTAGACGCGTTGGCTCGACACCCGCGTCTCAGCATCAAGGCGCGTTGGCTCAACGCCCGCGTCTCAGCATCAAGGCGCGTTGGCTCAACGCCCGCGTCTCAGCATCAAGGCGCGTTGGCTCAACGCCCGCGTCTCAGCAACAAGGTGCCTGCACCTTGGTTGTAACCACCCCGATTATGGCGCCATCCACCGCCCATGTAGCGGGGAAGTTGGCCCTCATCGTGGAGCACTTTTAAGGGGCACGATCACCCCTAAAAACCCTATAAATAGTCCTATCACTATTGAAGAGGGGCGAATTTTCGAAAAGAAAAAAGGAGAGATCATCAACAGAGAGAGAGAGCTCGACTCTTCAAGCCAGCTTGCTGCGTACAAGTTGCTCTTCGCCTACCTTCTCTTTTAGAGTTTTGGTGGACGGGGCTGAGTTACTCCCTCTACCTACCAAGGAGAAGATCCCTCGATGGTACTGACGGTCATCTGGTCAACGGAGAACAAGATTCACTCTCCACCGCCACACGAAGAACCCAGCACTAAACAAAGGGGAATTCAAGATTCAATATTCTCCCTCCCTTGTAACCGGAAGATTAGCCTGTTGTAATTTTTCATCTGATTCAAGGAAAGTTGCTCCAGTCCGCTTTTACAGTTTTCCGCGTCCAACAGCTTCTATCAACTATTGTTTTGCATCCAACAACTTCTCGGTATTAGAAAATTCAACAGGCTGCAGTTTCTTAATTTCAGAGTGTTCCCTGGCCTCTACTCGCGGAGCGCCGTCAATAATCTTTATTGCAAGATCTCCGTCTATTCCTGCTGGTTTTTCATCATACTCTGCAGAAATCGCCTCAAATCAACACTTTCTCCACTAGGGCCACCGTAAGAAGAACCAGAACCGTTATGATTTCTCTGTCTTTTCATGTTCATGTTGGTCTAAGAATAATGAGAAACTGAAGTATGAAAGGATGAGAGAACTTCAGAATTCAAGGAACGGATCATCAAGAGAAAATAGATAACTCTGTACTTGTAGTTGGATTGTATAACCATGACTCATGCATTCCAGCTGTAAATTTCTTTACTATTAATCTGCCGACTGGTTGTACTGAGAATGTAAGAGCCTAGGCTCTGATACCACCCTGTAACGTCCCGATCTCGTGGGTACGGAGACGTTACTGCAACGTATATACGTAGGTCGAAAATACCCTCACATATATACGCTAAGCATTAGTACATGCAAAAATCAGAGTTCAGAAATACGTAGTGCATTATACATTCCAACATATGAGTACAATTATCAAGTTATCACAGGATGTGGCATAATATTACAAGAATATTACATCACCGATAGACGCAATTGCGAGAATACAAAGGGACATACAAGTCTAAACAATATAAAGGCGCTCACGAGTCACAAAAGGGAAACTCGAGCGCCGAGCAGGGGGCCTGGAAGGATAGGGCCTCAGACGGTCTGCCAATGATCCACGCTACAGCTGAGCATCTCTGATCAGCAATCGGGAGAATCCACAAGCTTCAAGCTCCGAAATCTGAACATGAGGATTCAGGGGAGTCAGAAACTCCCCAACGAGTGGTGTGGTGAATGCCAAGTGGCGTGCAGGGATCAACATGCGTATATCAATAAATCCAGATCAAAAGAGCATGTATTAAGAACTATGTCGTGAGCACATGCATACAGGAGCAGGTAAAGAGATAGTAACTGATATCAAGCAGGGAACATGCATGGTATACCATGACAAGAACAAGACACCAGTAGAATAAATCACAAGTGATAAGCCAGGATTTATACATATAATAATATAATAATAATAAAACCAGAAATCCAAAAAAACCTGATGAAAACAAATACGGCAAACCAACAGTACAACTCAGTTTACGGCTTCATGAGAAGTACGTCGAAGGAATAATCCAAATAAGGAAACCCTCATCTATATACCATATATCTCACGTCATCGTAAACTAAGTTCATACGACCCAAATTGCAAAATACACAACGAATTATTAATTGGCATCTTTTATTAATATTACTTGTCCTAATCGGATTTTAGGTATGTGGACTAGCATCCTAGCATACATATATCCACATTTGAGTAAAGCAAGGTTGTTATAGGAAACTAACAGGGGTATCAATGAATAATGTTTATAGTAGGCTCCGTGCATGCCCGAGACCACGGTCCAGGGTGTTCCGTTGCTGGTGTACAGAACCAACCGTAAGGTGTACAGGAGGGTCTTATAGGATGCCTTTTTTAGGATGGTACCAAGGAGGGAGCCAACGCTCCCCTTGGTCGCCTGGAGGCCCTCAGGTTGAACCGAAAGTTTTAGCTACACAACATACCTAATATCACTGTAAACACGAACATATATTGATATCCGTAAGTTTCTCCTGACTCGATGTAAGTTGTCCTTTTTTATAGTTTATTAGATAATTATCAGATTATGAGAATGGGAAAGAACAAGTCAGGAGTATCAGGAGTACAGGTGTATCAGGAGTATGGTTTGCACTGGAATGATGTCAGGTCATCATTCCTGTATCATAATAATTATAAGAGTCAGGTATATCATGTCGGATGCCAGGTGATAGCATGACAGGAGATGATATCAGGCAGGTGTCAGGAAACAACACGGTAAATGCTAGCACATCAAGTGAAAGCATATCAAGCGATATAGGAAAATAGTACCAATATAAGAGATATGTATGAATACCGGAGAGCCATGCAGTCTCAGGAAAATAATATAAGTAAGATTTCAAACTCTTCACAACCATTAATATAAGAATAGATAAACTGTCAAGTAGGCAATAAGCAAACAAGCGAACATCCAAGCGGGGATAAGCAAGCTGGAGGCACAGACAACAAACAGTGTTTAATCACTAGAGCGCTTGACGGAGCTACTGGAATGACCCGACTTTGAAAGTGAGTATAAAATCTGGCAGAGTTCCGCCTAGTCGAATCTAGTGATAAAGCGTCGAGCGCTAAGCATGCCTACCAGGCGGAGCATGAGAGACCTGACAGTCTAAGCGCACTCCTCTTTCGAGGAAGTGGGCGAGAGCTCGAAGGCTAGAGTATGCCTGGGGTCTAAGCGCACTCTCGGTAGCTACCACGAAACCCATAAGGGTGCAAGGCCTAAACATATTAGGTGGCCTTCCCGGGAGTGGGTAGAAACCGAGAGTCGGTACAAGGGCACCTGCACTGTTAGTATCACACATGCATACATATATACGTGATAAGAACTAGACTACCATGGAGTGGTGAAGCCCGGAGGCTAAACGGCCACGAAGGGTCGGTCACACATGGTATAAACAGTAAAAGAACACATCTCAGGCATGGTTTATGTACATGAAATAAACTACCCTAGTACAAACATTCGTTACAGGTATAATTTATATACAATCCTGGGTACTCAGCCACATACAAATATAAGGGCACAATCCAATACAAAATATGACTTCAAATACAATCGAATATGAAAATTAACACATAGTCGACCCGACGAAGCGGGAAAACCTAAAACGAGGCTAGGACACTCGCCTAAATCTCTTTGAAAAAGTCGCGAAATCCCTGACTCCAAACACGTGCACACGCACACGGGCACACCCACGGGAGATATTTGTAGAAAGAAAAGTTAGAGAGAGAAAGAGGGAGAGAAAAAAATCTAGATAGAAAGAGAGATCTAGAGAGAGATCTAGAAAGAAAGAGGGAGAGAAAAAATCTAGAGAGAAAGAGATCTAGAGAGAGAAAGAGAGAGTTAGAGAGATAAAGAGTGTGAAAATCAAAGAGAGCACATGAAAGAGAGAGAAACAAAATTAGAAAGAGAAGAAAGAGAAACAGAATCAAAAAGAGAGAAAGAAATAGAATCAGAGAGAGGGTGAGAGGAAACAGATCAGAGAGAGAGGGAAATGGAGAAAGAGAAGAAAAAGGGGAGAAGAGAGAGGGGGTGGCTTGCTGGCCTCTGGTGGCCGGCGAGGCAGCAGCCGATGACGGTCATGACCGGTGACGACCCAATAGAGAGAAGAGAGGGATAGGGTAAGAGAGGAGAGTGAAGGAAGGGATAGAGAGAAAGAGATGAGAGATCCAGAGAGAGAGGAGAGAAGGAGAGAGGGGATTGGCCGGCCAGGCGGCGTGGCGGCTCTGGTCGCCGCAGCCAAGCCGCAGGGAGGAGGAAGGAGGAAAGAAGGAAAAGAAGAAAAAAGAAGAAAAAGGATAAAAAGAAGAAAATAAAAGAATGAAGAAGAAGAAGAAGAGAAGAAGAAGAGAAGGAGAGAAAAAGAAAAGAAAGAGACAAGGAGAGGAGAGGGAGTTCGGGTCATCGGAGGAGGTGGTGCGGCGGCGACAGCGCGGCATTGGGCTGGTCGGCATCGCCAGGGAGGAGGAGGAGAAGAAGAAGGAAGAGAAAGAAAGGGAAAAAAAGAAAGGGAAAAAAAAGAGAGGAATTGAGTGAGGTGAGGGGGAATTAATAGGGCAGGTGGCCAAGATGGGGGTGTAGGCGGTTGATGGGGGGAAAGAAAAGGAAAAGAAAAGAAAGAAAGAAGAGAAAAGATTCAAAAATAAATAATATTATAATAATGTTGAAAAATGTTGATTATTCCAGAAAAATCTCCAAAAATACCCAGAGGTAGAAAACATCACCTTGAGAAATAATATAAAATTAATTTTCAGAAATAAATTTTCATTTTCAAATTTAAAAAAAAAATCCTAGAATCAACCAGTGATCTGGCCGACACCAAATCCAGTCGAGTTTTGATAAATTCAAAAAATTCTCTAAAAATACATTAAGATAGAGAATGTGATTTTGAGAAATAATGTGAAAGCAAATTTAGAAATTCAACTCTGTTTGTAAATTAAAAATCTTAGAATCGACCATCGATATTGGTCGATACCGAATTTGAAGATTTTGCAATATAATTTGAAAAAATTTCAGAAAGTCATAAAAAAATCTAAAATATTAGAAAATGATATTTGAAACTGAAGTTGGTTAAATCTGATTATCGAAAAGACCAAATTGAATAATACATTAGGATCGGGTCCCCGGTTCACATTAGAGTTGACTCCGAGTTTATGAATCCGGATCCAATGCAAAAAGATCGTATAAAAATTCATAAAACAAAAATAATTACAGGAAGTAAATTAAAAATTATGATCGAGAATCTGAATACGTAACTAAGAATGTGAACATAATTCAGCCAAGCTATGGGAGAAAGTCTCTATATAATCCACACCATATGTTTGGAATACCCTTTTGCCACTAACGGTGCTTTGAGACGCTCAACTAAACTATTTGAATGATACTTAATAGTGTACACCCACTTACAACCCACTGTTCGCTTTCCATCAGGAAGTGAGGTAAGCTCTCAAGTCTGATTTTGATGTAAAGTAGACATTTCTTCACCCATTGCATTTTTTCAACCAGAAGATGATATAACTTGCTTATAAGTGTTAGGAATGAAAATGGAAGACAATGAGACAACAAGTGCATGTAAAAAGAATAAGCCCGATGGAATAAAACATAGTTTGGAATGGGATATTTAGTGGTATAAAGATGGCTACTTTTTTAAGAGCAATGGGGAGATCATCTAAAACTATGGTGGTACCGTGGTGGGAGCCAAGGCCTCAGACACGAAAGATGATGTGTTGGGGGCTGAATCAAGTGATACAACTTATCTGTTCTTGGATCTGTGATAAACCTGCAAAGGAGGTGTAACGCCCCGATCCCGCAGGTACGGGGACGTTATGGCGACGTACATACGCGAGGTGAAAACACCCTCACGCGTACGTTAAGCCTCAGTACAGGACATAATCTCCATATACACAAGAGTTCCAGTAAGAAATAAGTACAAGAATACCTGCAGAAAGGGGTTAGTGATCATAACAGATATAAAAACAGGGATAAATGAGATAACAGAAATAAATTATCAAGATACCTATAAAGAGTCTCGATGAGGAATCTCCTATGTGACTCCAAGGCACTATCTGATAATACGGTAGCTCGGATCTCCAACCTGGGCATGCAAACCCAGGGTCGTCAGAAAGTGACCTAGTGAGTGATAAAATGAAGGAGGCAGTAATAGATACAATAGTAATACAAGCACGATAATAATATATAATACATGTTTATGTACTAGTGATACCATATAATAGAACTTTAATAATATGTAGAAATATAACAATGACATATTTTAATACCATCACCTCCTAGCATGTTCTCATCGGGTCATGTCCACAGTAGACTCTAGTTTTATACAATTTATACTGTTGTATAGTGGTGACGTGATAGAAGTGAACATGCAGATGTGCAATATGTAAGATAACCTGTTGTATAGTGGTGACATGATAGAAGTGAACATGCAGGTGGGCATAAGCAATATGAATATGCAGGTGGGCATATGCAATATAACCACAATACTGTGTTGTGCATATACAGTAATGATGTCTGCACGGAATACAGGAGACAGAATATATGCAATGCAGATTATACATGTACATGAGTAGGATGCCATCACAGAATGTATAGCACGAAACAGGTAAGGTAACAACATATACAGGTAACATGATAACGGCGAAATGATCAGGTACAGGAACATGTACAACTAAACAATAGAATACATGTATCAGGCAAGTCATGTTATTTATACAATAGTAGCAATCAGTACCACCTGGTATTTTAATCAATCTCTTCCAGTGTCCCATACCACTGGTAGTTCATACTGGAGCCCGCACTCCAGTCGAACCCATCCGGACAAGGCCTACGGGTAACATTATCCAAACGAGAGAGTGACCAAATAACAAGTGTTCCCGACGTCACTATTGTGTATACTGTTTTATTATATTAATTAGAAACCCATGGTCGAGGAGTTCTTATCGAGTAGGTGTATCCCGTGCATACCCGGGATCACGGCCTTAAACAAACCCCTGGCTGCTGAGACCAGGGCCCTCCGCTAAAAGGGGAACAATAATCAAGTAACAGGAGCTCATGGAGCAATTGGTAGGTAGCACTACCGTCCCCTGCAGTGGGAGAACAATATGGATCCAGTACATCACCCGATAAGATCTAATCAACCGTCAAGTCTCCCCCATACCCAAGTTAGCTTTATGATCTGAATAACAAGAACAAATGCAGTACATGATACGAGTAACATGATAATAGGACCTGAGCTCTGTTGATAGCATAGTACATTATAACGGGAAACAGGAACAATATAACGGGAAATGGGAACAATATAACGGGAAACGGGAACAATAGATGTGGGAGTCCACATGTCGCATATCAACAGCTCTCATGTCCAGTAACCAGGGTAGCCATATCAGTAATAGGAAACAATATATCAACAGCATTCATGTCCAGTAACGGGAATATCAATATCAGTGACGGGAAATAATCATGTAACGGGGTTACAGGATGGGCTACTCATGTAACAATAATCCATGTAATATAAACAGTGTGCAATATAACGGGAATCCAGAAATATCCATGTAGCAATACCATAAACCATGATCCATGCAAATGGAATACATAGACAATGAATGCATGTAGTCCGGTGAGTACAAGTAACAGTAGGGTCAGACATGCACAGAGTATCCATATAGCGGTATCCCGCGTACTAGCGTATCCGTATATCCATAGGTCACGAACATGCAGTAAGAATGTCATGATTGTCTTAGACTGTCTATGGGACGGTGATACTAGCACATGAAATATTAGTGTCACGTCTCCATGGAACAGTGGTCATGAACCTGAAATGATAGTGTCCTATGTAGTGTATCAGAGGTTGACATGCAATCACTGGTCGAGTGTATCGATGGGTCTGTAATGGTGACAGTGTCATAGTGACAGTATACACGTAGCAGTAACGAAGTGACAATGTCCAGTGATGTGATAAATTGAACTAAACCACGTGAAATAGATATAATCATCTATTACGTATATTTTATAAACTTCGCTATAATGAAGTCTCTTTTAATTACCATTTATAGTGCTTTACCCATATCTACGAGTTATTGACTAAAGCAATCACTCAATGTAACATAAATAAATATAATTTATAAAATGAAAACACTCACAAACTATCCATGGGGAGGTAGCTCTCTTTCTCACGATCGCAACGGATCCAGAATCGTCCGAATCGGAACAAAAAGGGTTAAATATGTAAATAAAAATAATCAATGCAAATACTGAATGTCCAGGGGGTTTTCTGCAAATATACCTTTATTGGGTTCGAATGCGGGTTTGGCTCTTAACGGGTCGGGTCCAGATCCACAACCCATACCCACTTAACTTAAGTTAAATGGGTAATGGGTTAACGGGTTAACGGGTTGAATTGGGGGGTTAATTGGGTTTAACCATGAACCCAATAGGGTTATTGGGTTTGAGCCCAAACCCAAAGGAACCACAACAACAGCAGCAGCAGCTTGCTGCTCCTGCGCGGCCGGCCGGCCTGTCGGCGGCGGTCCTAGCCGCCGGCGGCGGCTCAGCCGAGCAGGACAGAGAGAGAGTGAGAGGAGGGGAAGAGAAAAACAGAGAGGGGAAAGAAAGAGAGAAAGAAAAGAAAAGAGGAAGAAGAAGAAAGAAAAGAGGAGGAGAGGGGGTGGCGCGGCCGGGGCGGCGGCGGCGGCCGGGCTGGGGCGCGGCCGCGCCTGGCCGGGAACGCCGGCCACCAGGGCCGGCGGCTGTCTGGCCTCCCCGCCTGTGACAGAGAGGGTGAGGGAGATAGTGAGAGAGAGAGAGAGAGTTAGAGAGAGAGGAGGTATTGAGAGAGAAAGTTTTTGAGAGAGGAAGAGAGAGAAAGAGAGAGGGAGGTTTTATAGGGGAGAGAGGCAGTGGAGCTGGGAAAAGGTGGTGGGGGAACTCGCTGGAAGAGGGAAGAAGAAAAGAAAAGAAAAGAAAAGAAAGAAAAGAAATATTAAAATTAATATTTTATTATTATTAAATCGGCCCGATATTTGACCAGTTCCGAACAGTGCCAAAAAATTACAGAAAATAGAGAATATTACGCTGAGACGTAATATGAAAACAGTTTGAAGAAATTCTATCCGGTTTGCAAATTAAAAATCCTGAAAGCTGTCGCCGGTATCGGGCGACACTGGTTTGGCCGGATTTTTGATAAATTTAGAGAAATTCCCAAAAATACCCGAACATAGAAAATACGATTCTAAGATATAATGTGAAAGAAGATTTTCAAAATACCATTCCGTTTGTGAATTAAAAATCGTAAAGCTGATTATCGGTATCGGTCGACACCGACTACGGAGATTTTCCAAAATAATCCAGAAAATCCTGAAAAATTTCAAATATTAGAAAATGATTTTTAAAACTGAAATCAGCTCAATCGGACTACCACGGAGGTCAAATTAATTTTATACGTCGTATCGCGTACTGATACTGTGATACGTATATCAGGGAGCAGGGGTTACATTTCTCCCCACCTTACAAAAAATTGCGTCCTCGCAATTTCCATTCAGGTATGAGGACAATATTTCCAACCCCAAAGCTGAAAAGTTACGGGTCCACGACACTTCCGCTGCGCACTCTGATATCTATACGGAACTCAGGGTGGAAAAGTATTGTAGTGAACAAATACTAACGAGTTGGAAACAAGAAGATACAAAGAAAACGAGGAAGAAATCGGATATTCTGGTTGACAACTGGAAGGAAGGAAGGGATACAAACGAGTCAAGACAGGAATTGTCAAGGACATGGTATTCTTGTACTCGTTGCTGGAATCCCCAAATTCAGATACAGACAAGTTTGAATCTGAATTTGCTTGTACTATTGGTAAGAACCCGAGTATGGACCCAGGTGGTTACCCACACCAGGTGTGAATCTAGACTCTGATACCACTATGTAACGTCCCCGTACCTGCGGGATCGGGGCGTTACAGGAGGAGTGGAGACAGAAATGAATTCGGAAATGACCAAAAGCAATATGAATGATATCAAATCTATGTGAACAGAAGAGGATGGTCCTTTGAAGAAAAGAAAGGAGTGGACCTAAAGAAGATAACATGTGTACTGACATAATACTTACGCGACTGAGGATGGTAACAACGATAACCTTTTTGAGTTCGAGGATAACTAAGAAAGATACACTTAAGAGATTGAGGGGCCAACCTGTCTCGATTAAGTTTCAGGTTGTGAACAAAAGCAACACACCCAAACACACGAGGAGGTAAAAAAAGGGAGAGACACCTGGATGCAATATGGAGAAGGGGATTGGTTATTCAACACAGATGATGGCATGTGATTAATCAAATAGCATGTAGTAAGAATGGTAAATGTCCTATACTATTTAGGGACATTCATATTGAACATAAGAGTTCGAGCCACATGTTGATGTTTGTGTTCAACTACATCATTTTGCTGAGAAGTGGATGTAACTTGTTTAATGAATGATGCAAGGATCAACATAAAAAGAAGCCACAGACGATTGAGTATACTCCAAAGCATTACCAGAACGTAAAACTTTAATGCGTTTATCACTGAACATAGATTTCATTATAAAAGGAGGATAATACATGTGAAAATTCAGATCGTTCTTTAATTAAATATAATCAAGTCATTCTAAAATAATCATCAACGAATATAACAAATACTAAAATCCTTTCATTTTTTGACCTTAGACGGACCCCAAATGTCAGTATGAACAAGTTCAAGAACTACAACTGACGACTCTCAACACGGCAAGAAAAAGAACTATGACGATGCTTGCTTAACTGACAAGCCTCACATTCTAGAATAGAAACAGAACTCAAATTGGGAACCACTTTACCCAACTTAGCCAAAGACGGATGGCCCAAATGATGATGCCGCTGCAACAGAGAACTAGAAACCGAAGTGAAAGCCCTTCCAGGTATATTCAAGTAATACAGTCGATCTCTTTCATGCCTAAAACCAATCATCTTCTTCTTCTTGAGGTCCTGAAAGACACGAGAAAATATTATAGAACATCAAAATTATTTGGTTAACTGGCTCATAAATACAAATTGAAAGAAAAATTAGGCACATATAACAAATCAAATAAAGTCAGTGATTGGGTAGGGTGACTGACACATTTCTCAAGCACAGGACGAGTAGCCGATCACCCAAGATAATATTATGTTTTATTGGACAATAATTATGAAAGAGAGAATTTATAGCAGACATGTGAAAGCTTGCTCCTGAATCGATGACCTAGGAGGAGGATGGTGACTGAGTTGGATGGATTATCTATATGTGCCTGGTTGCAGAAGGTTGAGAGGAGGTACTAGTAAAAGCATTCAACTTCTGGAGGATCTGTTCAGGCGGAGAGGAGGTATCGGAAGCTGAAGCCTATTAATCGAAAGCCTCATTTTCATCATACACTTTATGTGCATACTCATGTTTACCCACTTGTTCCAACGGTACTCTTCAATGTGACTGTTCATGCCATAATAATTACATCTCTATGGTAGACCACCACTACAACCACCACCACGACCACCATCTCTACCACCACGACCACCTCCTCGACCACCACCACAGCCACCATCTCTACTGCCAGAGTCGCCGTTAGCATGGACATCACCATGATCACCACCACGATTATTTCCACAACCATCAACACTAGTAACCAAGGTAGAAGAGTCATTACTTAGCACCAGCTAACTCTGTCCTAGAAATGAACGTCAAAGAATATTCTTCACTGCAAGTAACTCCCAAAGGATCAGGGCCTTGTAAGGTTCGAGCGCAGGATCTAAAACAGCTAGGATGAGAGCAACATAGAACTCCTTCTGCTGCTGAGCTTTCTTCAAATCAGTAGTCGCAAGATGAAACTGTAATAGTTCCTCCCACAAGGACTTCTTTGCAGCCAAATACTCAGTCACAGGTTTCTTATTTTGCTTTGTGGTAAACAATAGCTCATATAACTCATAGATATGAGCCACATTCTGCTTCTATGAATAGATTCTTAGGAGATGCCCAAATCTGTTTGGCTGTCCATAATACTGAAAATTAGAGGTGATGCGCGACTCCATACTATGCCACAACCACGATATAATATATGCATCTACGATCATTCAATCCTGATAATCAGCCGCCGTTTCAGGCGGGGGAATTTTCAAAAAAATTCAACTTCTTCTTCGCCCTCAATACTACTTTAATAAATTTAGATTGGGCGAGATAGTTCACATTGAGTTTCACTGCAGTAATCGATTTTCTTATTTCATCATTATTGTGAATGACAGTAAAAGGATTGTTACCACCACTACTAACCTCGCTAGAAGATTTAGTTTCCACCATGCTTGCAGATGCAATAAGAACACGAGATCTTAGAAAACATAAATGTCACAATGAAGCACAACTAACCACCAACTGAGATCAACGAACAACAATGAACCACGAACAACGAGATTTGCAGAAACTTTAGATCTCATAAACGAACAAAACATGAACTATGAGATCTGCAGAAAACTTAGATTTCATAAATGAATAAACCACAAACAACCGGATCAACCACGAACGATCATGAATCACGAACAACCACGAAGAATCACGCAACCATAAAAAAAATGCCAAAAAGAAACTTTTTACAATAGAGACTTATTAGAAACGAACCATCAACAACCACAAACAATCACAAACCATGAACGACCGCGGGGTGGACGGGATATGCAGTACCTTCAAGTTGCTCTGATACCAAGTGAAGTTTAATAGTAGAGAGGAAAGGAGAGGAGAAGAGAGAGGAAAGAGATGAGAAAATAAGAGTGCAATGACATAAAACTCTAGGTTGCACCTTATGTGTATTTATATTAACATATGATGATATATACACTCACAATTGCTTGATTGTACCCACATTAAGACTAATAACTCTAACAATGATGTTAACAAAAGAAAATTGAAGGAAGGTCCTTTCAGGTAGAAGTATAAAAGAGTGTGGTATTAGAAAGAGGTATAATGTAAACTCTATCCATGGATTTTCTATTCTCATGAAGATGAGAGTGAACTCTCAAAAAACAGTCAAATGACATGATGGGCCTAGTAAATTTACACATTTAATTTGGATAAGTTTGATCAATATGATTGCTTCAAGTAAGGTCTATAAGTTCTATGGAATTAAGTAGTATAAAGGAGACTTGGTTCTAAACTTTTGTTAATTTATCTATGAGGAGAGGCATAAAGGCCATGATGATAGTGGCGAAGAATGCAATCCTAGACTTGGGGGATAACATGCCAAATAAGTTTCATTAACTCAAAATGCTCTATGTAAATTGACATAGAGCCGCACAACTTAATTTAGTTCAAACTCACAATTTGAAAGGGCATTGTATGATATTGGAATGTGGTTTGGTGTTAGTAGTTTCTTCAAAAGTTCAAAAGATGAATCTGAAGTTCTAATACTGTCAAAAAGAGTTAATTCTATGAATAAGGAGAATGGTTGAGGGCCAAGAAGGAAAGGATTTGGTGTGAAATGGGGAGATGTGTGTTGTGATTAATCAGTGATAATTCACGATTCATGTGAGTATTTACTTGTGTGTTATGATTTATTTATTGTTGTTAGAGAGTGTTTATTTTATTTGGTTATTTTATTGGTGCATTATAATGTATCATTTCATGTGAGTGTTTTTTTATGCATTTTATTATTATTTAATTTTTGTAGTTAGTGATTCACTTTCTTTAATAAATTGATTGTGTTAATTAATTAATTGATATTCACTATTTATATTGTTTAATTAATTTTGTAGTAATTAGAAATTGTTTGATTCCTATTAGTTAGTTAAATTATTTGATTTCTAGTATCTAGAAATAGTTACAGTGTTTATGATTAGAAAATCTAGTTCCGATGATTAAATATTTTTATCGGGGATTATTGAGTTATCTTTACATGATTTCGATGTGAACGTATTAGTGAAAATCCTGATAATTCAATAGATTAACACCACCGGAGTATAGTTGACTTGGGGTTTGGGAGATCGGATTAGCTTGTATAGTGGATTATTAGACATGAATTATTATACTGTATGAGAGTTTAGGTATATTATAGTAATAGATCAGATGTAATCATGATGTTTAAACATATATGGACTCGGTACTTTGTCACCAGGATATTAATATTTTTATTAGTTCTTATTTAGTTGTTTATTATTTTGAATTCAGATCATGTTGTGAGAAAACTTGAACTGTAATTGGATTGATCTCGAGTTTGATTGATTCGTGATTGTGGTTAAATATTTATATTGTATGTGAATTAATTATCAGACATTTATTTGTAATAATTTAGATAGGAATTCATTTTGATGTTGACGGATTATAGGATGTTACTTTATTAGAAGATTGATTTTCTTGATACTTGGATATAAAATGAATTTATCTAGAGTTGGGGTCGACCTGAGATTTATATTCTTTACATTGGATTCTTGATCAGTGTTTAGATGGGATTGAAATGGTTTGATTATGTTCAATGTGTGAATACTTACCTTTGATTTTTATGTGTTCGAGGACTATTAGAAGTAAGGATTTATGGATTCACTCATTAGTTATCAGAGTATAAATGATTTCTTACTGTTGTTGAGGATTGGATGTAGAGACTTTCTAGATTTCATGTTGTTCGAGGATGTCTGCTCTTTAGTCACGATCTCAATCTTTGTTGATTTAGCTCGATCTTGCGGATATTCAGCAGTTCACTTTATGATTTATTCATAATTAATCCAGTATTCAGTTATGGATATAGGCATACTGTGATAGTGATCTGGTTGATATTGGTGATCATATATTTTTAGAGTTTTACATCAGTTATCAGTTACCAGTGATTAGTGAGACCATTGTTATTAATGACTTTATATCTCCAGTATTCTATGACAGATGTCAGTTATCAGTTGTCATTTATCACCTATTAGTGACATCAGGAGTTGTTGGAGAGATTCGATTACTATTACACTTTATAATAAATTCATGTTATATTATTGTATGTTAATAAAAGACATCATAACCCAGAGATAATGGGCAATGACCTGATAATGCATGTCGTGTATTTTGGAAGAAGTTATGATGGTTAACCAAGTTTTGGGTTTCACCATAGGTGGCTACCTAGTTATTCAGTGGTCAGTTGTCTGGTCTTTGCCCGGATTACGACGACACACCAGTTATTCTTTTGTATGGGGCCGTGGTTTCAGTTATTAGAGCCTTGGGATCTATCCTTATTCAGTACCAGAAATGTTAGTTCGTGGTACCAGGCATGCACCATACCCTTCCAAAATACATGTACTATATTGACAGACAGTTGCAATAATAATAACATTGTTTTATATATGGGAAAATGGTTGAGGTATGGACATAACTAAGTACCACATTAGGTAGGTTAATAATAATCAATAGATTAGAAACATATGCTAGGTAACACATCTTTTAGTATCAAATGTTTGATTTACAATGCTATGAGTTACCTTTTATTTATAGTTTTATTCATATTATTATTTAGTTACCTTCTATTACATGTTATTTATCTAACAGTTTCATGATAGTATGTTGATTTGTACACACTGTTTATGCACATGCACCTTCCTTTATTTTTCACACTCATTAGGTCGCTTTCGACGACCTGGATTTATGCATCCAGGTATATGATATTTTATTCCATTGATCAGGTGTTTGATGAGGATCATATGTATTGTGAAGAGCTGGAGTTTCTCTCTTCTTGATCATCAGTATTCTTTTCACTCTTTTATTGTAGTAGTTTCCTTTACTTATATATATATTGGACTCAGCCTTTAATCCATTTTTTTATTCATTTGTTATCTTGTATGGACATTTATATATATTGTTGCAGTGATTGTAATTTATCTTAGTAGATCTATATAGCTTGTTCAGGTTACTATAAGGTTTAGCGCGTATACGTGGGGTATTCTCCTTGCGTTTATGTCGCCGACTCTCGTCGTGCTTCCGCTCCAGCGTATTTTGGGAAGCAGGGCCTGAGTGGCAACTATACTTTGCTTTACAGATCTTCATGAAATATCGATATTGTCGTACGTGAATACATAGCCCAAATCAATTGTTCTTCAGGAATTAAATCATTCAGGGATCTTCACACACACACACACACATTAGTCATTGCCTTAATTACATCCATAAGATGCATGTTAAGTCCTTCTGGTTCTACCAAAGTGATCAAATAGCGAAGAGGTAGCATTCATTAAAGAAAGTAAGTTTTTTCTTAACCAACTCTCGGTCTCTATAGGAAACTTTGTGCTACAAGTCGAGTTTTGTATCTTACAATCTCATTATTTTCATTTATTTTTTAAATAAATGCCCACTTCTATCCTGCAGGCTTTATATTCTCAGACGTTGGAACTACAGATCCAAATACTTTACGTTTGCTAAAGAGTCTAATTCTGCATGTACTGCTTCTTTCCATTTCAGCCAATCATTTCTACATCGACATTATTCGATGGTTTGTGGTACATGATCCTTATCACTTATGGTGATTTCAAGTGCTAATGTGAAAGTATTTATGTCATCAACAATAATATTATTTCTATTCTATATATCTCTAGTTGATATATAATTTATTGATGTCTCCTTATTTTCAGATACCCGTGTCTCTTCAGAGACTTTTTATTCTTTATCTATTAATTCTATTGCATACTTTTTTTATATGTACTCATCTGAAGTACCCATTTCTATTGCCTTTTTTGTTTCTGGGACTCCTCTATAGTACCAATTTTCTTATTCAATTCTTGTAGCATTCTCTTCCGGAGAACTGTTTCTTTTGCACCGACTATTTTTAGTTCAGAGTCCTCATTATCTATTATATTATCTAGAGCAACCGCATATGCAAAGACATTATCAACAATAATTTTCTTTCTATCACAACATTCTCTTGTACTCATATAATTGAAAGAGATCTCTTCAGATGTATGCGATTCTTCATGTGTATGTGCCTCTTAAGGGACTATTTCTTTATTAATTAATTATAAACTGATTAGTTATTTTCTCTTAAATGTTACCCTTTGAAAATTTATCCTTTCCGCATTCTTTTCTTTTTGGGATTTTTATCTTTTGAACCAACATGATTAACACGCTTCAGGCGTCCTTTTGAAGTATTATCAAGTTGTCCTTCAGGGATATCAATCTGAGTTGGATTATTTTCAGCCAGTATATGAGTTTTGTTATTTTTTTATTTCAGTAAACATATCGGGTAAGTTGTTTGCAATTCTTTGCAAATGAATAATTTTTTGAACTTCGAGTTCATTTTGATTTGTACATTGGTCAAGATGAGATAATGATGATGCACTTCATATAATTTAACGTTGTTCTTCAGGAAGCGGCACTTTTCTCCCCCTAGCAGCGGGAAAATTATCTTATCAAAATGGCAATATGCAAGCATGCCTTAAACATATCATCCTGTCATGGGTTCAAGATATTTAATTATTAATGGAGATTAAAATCCAATGTAAATTTTAATTGTGAGCAAACCATATATAGACAGACATTATATAAAAGAATCTTCTCGTTCTTCAATGAATGATCATGAAATTTCAATTATTTGATGCGTCATTGTTGATGTCGGGTGACCAAGTCCGTCATGTCAATGCATAAATAGTTTTTGATCATTAAACTTCGTGTTCACCATGATATTTAATTCTATTGCCCTTATTTTTGTAAAATATAATTCATATGAGAAAGCTGAGAATATTTCTACTACATGCTTCTGACATGAGGCAATAGAAAGAATACAAAGATATTGTATCTCCCCTCATTTACAATTACAATATGAAGCCCATTAAAGCGTATATCTTTAAAATTGAGCAGATTTCTTTGAATATGCTAGAATATAATGCATATTACTATGAAATTCTGTCTTTTCTGGCAACATGATTTTAGCTCTTCTGGAGCCTTCAATTAAATTTGTAATGCCCGAAAAATCACAACCCTTTATTGGAGACCCATTTTGGTATGTTAAGACACGTGATTGGAATAAATATCTACGATTAAATGTGTTGGACTAACAATTGTTAAGTTTACTCTCTGTATGCAATTGTTTGAAGTTTTAGCCGATTGAATGATTAAATCACAAATATGTTGGGAATAGGTAAGAGTCAGGAGAATAATTGGTTCAGAAATAATTCAGAAAACTAAAGAAGAAATTTGATCAATTGTGAAAAGAATGAAAGTTGTTCAGAGGATATAAAAGATTACTGAGGATCAACAACCCTTATTATTTTATTTTATTTTATTTGCAGTAAAATGAGTCGGTATGAAAAGTGAGATAACAAATCAAATAAGATCTATTAAATATTGATTGACCCTACCATCAAAAATATATACAGAAACTCAGAGCTCTGAGGATAAATGTTGATGTCAGGATTAGAATCGATCTTGAGTGAAGTGGGAATTTCTTTTAGCAAGCAGACATCAAAATGAAGTAAAAGTGCTGCATGAAGTATTAGAATACTCAAGTGTCATCGGTACAAAAAGGATTGCTATTTTCATTTTAATTCATCTTAAATTATGTGATAGTCCTTGTATAAGCATGGTAGTGATGATAAGTAGTAAATAAAAAGAGAGGTAAATACTTTTGTGACATCTCTAGTTAGTCATTTTACATTGAACAAGGATATATCCTACAAGGCAAAATTTATAATCACTTGCCAAGTTTAATGAATAAGTGTGAATTTCATAGAGCGATTGATTAAATTATCTATTATTAATAAACTTGTGGTTGAGAACTGACTCTGGGAAAGAAGATAATCAGATAATAGTGTAATCATCATGTATACATGACTAAATCTAAATGGATTAAAGAGTACGGTTCTGTCATTCTTTGATTGAATTGAGTTCATCTAGACCATAAAGTATTAACGATAATAATTCTGTTATTTTAAAGGCACTGAGGTTTCAGTTTATTTGTTATCCATTTTGATGAATTAATGTAATTATACATATAAGGGAAACAGTGAGGAGCAAATCAGTTTCCTTAAACAAGGTGCTCTGGATGAACAACGAGCTAAATTGTCACATGAGAACCAGAAGATAGGATACAGATATTTTACCCTTACTTAATCTAAGCTATACCAAGTTTCGAGGACGAAACTTCCTTTTAAGGGGGTAGAATGTTGCATCCCGATTTTTTTAATCCTAATTTAAGCTTTAATCCTTGATTATAAGATAATACCGGATAGCCAGAGTTCATAAATTCAATGGTCATGAAATTATTAGTTAATATATGATCATACTACGAGACTTACAGATAACACTGTAATGAGAATCGGTAATCAGAATCGATAATTTTGTGATAATAAATTGTTGAAATTTATATGAAACGAGAAATAAATATTTTTGTGGTTTAATTATTATGAGTTGGCTAGTACAAGCATGAATTAGTTCAATAATTTTCAATTTCTGATTAATATTATAATAAGAATTCGATAATCCATGAAGTTATAAATTTTGATTTATAAGGAATTGGAAATAAATAAATTTCAAATTAAATAATTATATATGTGTATGATAGATTCAAGGGTGTAATGTATAATAAATTTTGTTAACAGTAATTATACCCTAATGCTAGATTTCTTTGACCTTGGGGTGGTTGGTGGGAGTATATGGGTTCTTTCATTTGTCGCGGTGGATGGGAGAGTAGAATGGGGAAAGAGGAAAGGTAAGGTGGCACTTTGGTATTAATTGAAAGAAAATGAAAATAATAAAAAAAGGATGGGAAAAAAATCTCAGTTCCCTACCCACTCCCTTTCCCTCTCCCTGGTTCTCTCTCCCTGCATCTTCTCCCTTTCGCTCCCTCCTCGTTTCTCTCTTGTGGTGGACAGCCGGCGAGGCCAAGGAGGAGACGCACAACAACGAAAGAGCTTGGGATGTTAGAGGAGAAGCTCGAGATGGTGGTGGAGTTTGGGGTGTGCTGGAAGAGCCCAAGGTGTTAGAGGGGGAGTTGGATGGCGTGCGATGACACTTTAGTGCATGGCGGCGGACCAGAAGGGTGGCAGGTTGGCGCGGTGGACCAAAGGCGGCGAGTTGGAGGATGATAGCTTCCGCGCCCGTCTCTTGGTTCTCTCTCTCTCTCTCTGATGGCGCTAGAGGTCGGCTGTGGGCAACCGCCGACCACGGCGGCGGCGAGGTCGAGGCACCTGGAGGCAGTGGAGGTCGAAGCGACGAAGGTCAAGTGGGCATGGGTGGTGATAAATAGCAGCTTGGGAAGAAGAAGGGAAAGGAAGAATAGGGTGCGGCTTTTGGGGTTGAACCTGACCCAATAAGAATCCAAACCCGAACCAATCACTTAATAAAGGTAAAATTCACTTTAATCCCTTAAATGTTTATTAAGTTTACATTTTAGACCTGAAAAATTACCAGTAGGTCCCTGAATAATTTTAAATATTATGGATCTAATCCTAAATTATCGGTTTTGAATTCGGGCGATAACTTGGCCATCCGGAGTCTGATTTGGACGCTTCTCGAGCCGTTGCGACCGTGAAGAAGAGAGTTACGTGTCTGTGATGCAAATAAATAAAATCATAAAGGTGAGTGGGATTTCTAATGGTTAAAATTATTTTAGCAAATAAGATTTTATGATGGAAGAATAAGATTAACTGATATTGAATTGGGAATGTGATTGATTGCTAGAATGAAGGAACAATCAAAGAGTTTAAGAATTTACCGTGTAGCTTGTGGCTAACGGGTCGTGTCCACGAGGAGGGATGCGATGGAAGCTTTTCGGTGAATCGTTTAAAAACAAAGAATTGTGTTCGTTTTTTAATTGAAAAGAGAATGGAAAGAAGGAGATGATTAAAAGAAAAAATGCAACTTTGGAGAAGACTTTGGAGAAGGTGAAAATAAACTTTGAAAATTGTTTGGTTTGTTTTAGATATAAGAGGGGAAGATCCGGGCTCACTAATGTTTAACTCAACTATGTACTCATCTCAAGGGAATTTGGGTTGCATCACTTTTATTATGAACCATAAACTTTTAGCTTCTTTTAATGTCCAAGTAAAACAAATAAGATCATCTCATTTAAATCTGAAGTCATTTCATTACAAATCATTAAGAAGTGAATATTAAACCATCAAGAGCGAAGAAGCAAGCATGGAATAAAAACGGTTCAAAGAGATTTGTGTTTTAAAAGTACACGTTTAAAGTAAAGAAATCCTCATGTGCTTTCAAGAACAAAGTTTTAACTAAGGCACTTTATGCTTCAAAAAATGTTGCTTGTTATGGAATCAGTCAAGAGAGAAGTGATAGAAGAGATCATTATTGAGCCCAGAAAATGAATTAGCTACTCATTACGAAATGAAAACAAACAATAGAATGAAAAGCAAACTTGAACATACCGAATTCGAGTTGAGTTGATCAAGCGAGTAGAAGCTCCTTTGATTGTCACTTCAAAGACGAATTACACACTCAATTCCACTCTTCTCTCTGGTGTTTGCACTGAACTACAAATTATAAATCAAAAATACAACTTCTATACTATCTAACAAAGAGCCTAAATCCCTAAAGAATAAATAAAAATTCTAATCCTAGTCTTCGCTCTATTTTTCTCTGTTGAAACTGTCATTTATAGGGAAAAACCAGAAAGAGAGGATCCCGGGAAGATTGGGGGAGCAAACGCTCCCCAACTGAATCCAGTTGGCCGCGGAAACGCGGCTAGGGCCGCGTTTCCGCGCCCCTGGTGTGGCCATGTGGCCATACCCAATTGGAGGAGAGCACTGGTTTGGTGATTTGCCCGTATCTTCTGCTGGTTTTCTTATTTCTGCTCCAAAAGTTGACGAAACAGCCTTTGATTGTGTGGCTTCAACCGCTTGATTCAGGGAGGATTCTTCTTAACCTCTTGATATGCCAAGATTTTGCCCTGATTCCTTTATTTCGAATTTATTCTGAATTAAATCAGAATTTGGTTGGCTTTTGGGCTTGTTTCTCTTTTCTTTCTTTTAGCACTTGGGCCTACATTTAACAAAGAAAAAGAAGACTTATTAATAGGATTTATTAGCTAAAAAGTATGATAAGGTGACAATGTAAATACAGTATATGTGACTAATCACACCCCACACTTATCTTTTGCTCGCCCTCGAGCAAAATATCAAAACTAATCTTAATCAATTATTAGACCACTTTCGCAGGTCACTCGATTGCACTGAGCATGTGCAACAAGCCGTTAAACCTCTAGGTTACCCCTAGAGGACGAGTTTTGTCTCGTGAGGGTTTTCAGTGGATTGCACCCACAAAATCCATGAAGAAAGAGAAAAAGGTTAGTATTTTCGAAAAGCATTTTTTTTTAAAAAAGGAGAAAATATTTGAAGTATATTTGTGACAGTTTAAGTAATCTATAAGTTATAGGAATATCAATTTTTTATTCCTAACTTAGTCTCTATTCAACAACATGTCATTAATCAAAGTAAGGAGTCAAATTGTTTTTCTTATCTAGTCTATTAATTTACCCTGAGTCGTATGCACCATCGTGACTGTGAAGTTGACTAAGGGTTCTTTAACATTAACTCCTATGCCTTATTTATTTTTGGTGGAATTTATTCCTCAATTTCATTAGGCTTTCTAATCTGCCCATGTAACGAGCCTTCAGTCGGTGACACCTAAACCGGACAGTTTTAGGGTACCAGGTGAGAAAACACCCCTAAGGACTTAAACACTCGAGCAGATAAGGCCACGAAACCAATGTTTTTATTTATAAGATGTACTCCTTTTAGGCGTGAATACTTATGCTTCATGAGGCATAAATACCCAGCTTAATCAGAGGATTTATATACACATTTTTTTTCAAACTTATCTAATTATCTTTTGCATAAATACTAAGGCTTGCTTAGGCCAAAGCACCTAGCTAATCAATAATTAGACTTATTTTTTTTCTTTTCCATAATATATTTTTTTATAAGGCAAAAGAGTCTCTGTTTTAAACCCTAAGTGTGTAAGTGTATTTAGTGTGCATATGTCATCAAGGTAAATATCAAGACTAAATTACTTTCACAAATTTTCTTCCTGACCCTAAAAATCAAACAAGTTATCTTATTTTGACCAAGTGTAAGAAATACTAATTATGATTCTCCTATTCCTTAAAATTGACTTAATTTCTTACAAAAAATATATCAAAATATTATTCTACCCCTTTCAAAAAGTTTTTTCTTTTAGTTTATATATATATATTTTTTTTATCAGTCATGTTAGAACCCTCCCCCACACTTATCTCATGCATTGTCCCCAATGTATGAAAGAAATGTATACATGCATGAAATGAAATGTAAAAGAGGTGCATATATTATACAGAAATATGTACAACATCAAGTTTCACCCACACATAGAGCTTTTTCGGTCTTATCCCTCTAGCTCTCTTCCCATCATTCCAATGGGTCCTCTTTATAGGGCACAGTGGGGAGTCCAAGTGTTTTGTCATTTTAGCTTCCTGCCTCCCCAGTCTCACCTTCTTTAGGTGTTTCTTCCTCATATTGTTACAATCATTATTCAAAAATTTACCACCACCACCCTTCTCAGTTGGAACTTCCTCATTATGAATGCCTAAGAATTCTAACTCAGTTCCATAGATCTCCTCAAAGCTTAAATAACACTTTCACCTGGAAATGTATAATTAACCAAATGATCCCTAGTTGGTTCATCCAAACACATGAGTTCTTCTTCGAAAAGGTTTTCAAAGAGCATGTCAATCGGAGGTTCTTGAACTATATTCTCATGCGATACATTATTGGTTGGTTCATCGAAAGTGAAGATATTCAAATCAAATTTCCTCTTTTCAAAGGGTACTTTAACATTAGGATCTCCGACATATGCCTTCTCATCAAGATAATCGCCTTCATTGAATAATTCACTAAGAAACAGTAACTCATCTTCTATATCTTCACTTTCTTCATCACAATTATTTTCAACAAAATTTACCTCAAATGTTTAATCTCTTATCTTACGAGGTTATTTTTCAAGGTTGAAGACATTGACTTCTCTAGTCATGTCCCCAAAAGTTAACCTCATGAACCCATTCCTACAATTGATGATGACATTGGCAGTAGCAAGGAATGGTCGCCCTAGGATAACAGGAGTTTGAGCCCTATGATTAGAGTTGGACACAGGTTGTGTCTCTAGAACTATGAAATCGACAGGGTAAATAAACTCCCCTACCCGGATAAGGACATCATTAATCTCCCCTTTTGGAACTTTCACTGAACGGTCAGCCAGTTGGACTGTGACTCGAGTTGGACTAAGATCGCCCACCTGAGTTGTTGATAAACTGAGAATGGAAGCAAGTTGATACTTGCCCCCAAGTCAAGAAGTGCACGACTAATCTCGGCTTGTCCTATTGTGCAGGCAATGGTTGGACTACCTGGATCCTTGTACTTAACAGGGATCGGACCCGATAGTAGCTCACTAATGTTAGTGGCTAAGAAGACCTTTTTAGGTACATTAGTCTTTCTCTTCTTGGTGCACATGTCCTTAAGAAACTTAGCATAAGATGGGACTTGTTGGATGGCATCAAGAAGTGACACATTTATCTTTACTTGATTAAAGATCTCAATTATCTTATCCATGTGTGGATTTTGCTTGTTTTTCAGCCTATTAGGAAATGGTGCTATAGGCTGGTGCACATGACTGGTTGACTTATCTTTTTCGGATTCATCAAATTTAGGAGGGGTGGGATTAGATGAGATAGATGCTGAAGTGTGATTGTGTTGACTAGGATTAGGTGGTGTTGACACTTGGTTATCAACTTTCTTTCCCGACCTCAATGTATGAACAACATTACATTGATTCAGTGATTGATCCTCAACCAATTGAGCTTGTTGTGAATTCCTAGGATTCATAATTGGTTGACTGGGAAGGTACCCTTTTGCCTCTCATGTTGTGGGTTGGCTAACTGGCTCATTTGACCCTTTAGCCTCTATATTGTTTGCATGAGGGAATCTTGGTTCTTCATGTACCTTTTCATGTTTCTCTCAAAATCAGTCATTCTCCTTTCGAGTTGAGGATTCTGGAAGGAAGATGGTTGAGCTTGGTTGGGAACACTTTGTTGATAATTTGAAAAATTGTTGGGAGAATTGTGAGGGTGATTGGAAAAGTTGGGTTGATGATTGGAAGAAGTGGAATGATGAAAGTGGCTTGCATGGTTTGACCGTGGGTGGTCATTATTTTGATGGCTCCATGAGAAATTGGGGTGATTTCTCCAGCCAGGATTGTACGTTGGAGCGTAAGGATCATTGTTCGGCCTTGAGAAAGCCGCATTCATCGGTTCAAAAAAATGTTGGTGAGCTTGAAATACAGGACACTCCTCAAACACATAATTCATGGCCTGACAGTAAGTACAACCCGGAGTTGAAAATTGGTTTGGGCTGACTTGATTGACTGGACTTGGTTCCTTAATTTCTAGAGCTTCCAGTCTTCTCGCTAGGTTAGCTAACTTAGCCTCGTTAGCTATGGATGATTCAATCGAATGGAGACCTTCTTTTGAAGATATAGAGTTTGGATTTCTAGAGCTTTCACTAGTAGGTTCCCATTGGATGGTCTTTTCAGCTAGATTCTCATATAAATCCCATCCTTCATGCTCATCCTTCTGCAAGAATTCCCCTTGGCACATGCTTTCTAAGAGGGTCTTGGTCGAGTAGTCTAAACCGTCATAAAGAATTTGGCATTGTCGCCATTTCTCTATTCCATGATGAGGACATTGGACAAGGAGGTCTTTGAAGTGTTCAAAGTACCTCCAAAACGGTTCACTAGGTTCTTACTTGAACTGCATGATGTTTTTCCTAACGAGAGCGGTCTTGTGGATTGGATAGAATTTCTTCAAGAAGACCTTGATGAAACCATCCCAAGATGTGATAGAGCCGGCCGCTAAGCTGTAGAGCCATTTCTTGGCTAGGTCCTTAAGAGCAAATGGGACAAATCTCAACCTAATAGCACCATCTGCAAGGTGTGGGATTTTCATCATTAAGCATACTTCCTCAAATTCTCTTATGAAGAAATAAGCGTCTTCGGACTCTAAGCCATAGAATTTAGGGAGTGTATTGATGAACTGTGGCTTAAGCTCAAAGTTGTGTTCACCAACCGATGGAAGTTGGATGCAGGATGGGAGTGATGTTCTAATGGGATAAAACCTATCCTGCAAAGATGTCGGTCGATCCATAACCGAATCTGGTCTTGTTTTGAACTTGGGTGGTGATGTGTTTCTAGTTAACCTAGATGAATTAGGGTCTCTTGACCACACTTGCATACACAAACACAATCACAAACAAGTTCACCAATAGTCAAGAAAAGAAAACAACCAAGCCTAGTCTAAGGTAACCTAGACCTAGACAACTCCTAACTGGTTGATTGTCCACAGGAGGTATAATGTAGACTTTAACCACAAGCTAATCAGCCAGGTCAGGGCAAGATTGGTGGGAGGTTATCCGTCAAAGACGTTCCTTAATTAAGTAACCATCAATCTTCGGGCTTTCGGCCCTTAATCCCTTTCCTAGACATTGATTCGGCAGGAGTCAAGTTCCAACACTTTTCCCCCTTAGGATAATCTCCTAATGAGTTCGAGATGTCCCTAGGGCCAACGTCTATCAGATTTTACTTAGGCTTAGGTTGTGCGTGCTTGGAGATGGTTTGTGGGCTAAGGAAGGGTAATGACTTCCCCACCTTATCTTGACTTGGATTTTGCCCTTAGAATTAATTTGTGCAAAGTGTGCAAGATATAGAAAAGTAGCATTCAAAAGCAAATATCACCCAAGAATGTTTCCTAAACTATATGCTATGCATACATACCTTGTCTCCAGCTCTCTTCAACAATAATTGTAAAGTAAACGTAATTAGACAAATGCCTAGAATGCAAGTCTAAACGTTTTTTAAGCAATTATCAATCGCTCAAATTACTGTTGGATTAAAATAGGGATGGTGGATAGCAGAAATAACAAAGATATAACGTACAAAAACTTAATTTTGCGAGCAATATGTCCTGCAAAAAAGAGTTTTAGTAGTCCAATGAAAGTTTAAACTTTTGCAACGCAATTTCTTGAAATTCTGTTTCCTACTTTCGAGAGTAGGGGCACAGAATTTGCAAGTCTTCTCTTGCAAAGCTTGAATCCTAGATCCAAATCTTCAAGTCCCTGAAACAACATACAAAACTTGTTAGAAAACAAATACACCGTTCTCTCCCCGACAACGGCGCCAAAAATTGATTGCTAGAATGAAGGATCAATCAAAGAGTTTAAGAATTTACCATGTAGCTTGTGGCTAACGGGTCGTGTCCACGAGGAGGGATGCGATAGAAGCTTTTCGTTGAATCGTTTAAAAACAAAGAATTGTGTTCGTTTTTTAATTGAAAAGAGAATGAAAAGAAGGAAATGATTAAAAGAAAAAATGCAATTTTGAAGAAGACTTTGGAGAAGGTGAAAATAAACTTTGAAAATTGTTTGGTTTATTTTAGATATAAGAGGAGAAGATCCGGGCTCACTAATGTTTAACTCAACTATGTACTTATCTCAAGGGAATTTGGGTTGCATCACTTTTATTATGAACCATAAACTTTTAGCTTCTTTTAATGTCCAAGTAAAACAAATAAGATCATCTCATTTAAATCTGAAGTCCTTTCATTACAAATCATTAAGAAGTGAATATTAAACCATCAAGAGCGAAGAAGTAAGCATGGAATAAAAACAGTTCAAAGAGATTTGTGTTTTAAAAGTACACGTTTAAAGTAAAGAAATCCTCATGTGCTTTCAAGAATAAAGTTTTAACTAAGGCACTTTATGCTTCAAAAAATGTTGCTTGTTATGGAATCAGTCAAGAGAGAAGTGATAGAAGAGATCATTAGTGAGCCCAGAAAATGAATTAGCTACTCATTACGAAATGAAAACAAACAATAGAATGAAAAGCAAACTTGAACATACCGAATTCGAGTTGAGTTGATCAAGTGAGTAGAAGCTCCTTTTATTGTCACTTCAAAGACGAATTACACACTCAATTCCACTTCTCTCTGGTGTTTGCACTGAACTACAAATTATAAATCAAAAATGCAACTTCTATACTATCTAACAAAGAGTCTAAATCCCTAAAGAATAAATAAAAATTCTAATTCTAGTCTTCGCTCCATTTTTCTCTGTTGAAACTGGCATTTATAGGGAAAAACCAGAAAGAGAGGATCCCGGGAAGATTGGGGGAGCAAACGCTCCCCCAACTGAATCCAGTTGGCCACGGAAACGCGGCTAGGGCCGCGTTTTCGCGGCCCTGGTGTGGCCATGTGGTCACACCCAATTGGAGGAGAGCACTGGTTTGATGATTTGCCCGTATCTTCTGCTGGTTTTCTTGTTTCTGCTCCAAAAGTTGACGAAACAGCCTTTGATTGTGTGGCTTCAACCGCTTGATTCAGGGAGGATTCTTCTCAACCTCTTGATATGCCAAGATTTTGCCCTGATTCCTTTATTTCGAATTTATTCTGAATTAAATCAGAATTTGGTGGCCTTTTGGGCTTATTTCTCTTTTCTTTCTTTTAGCACTTGGGCCTACATTTAACAAAGAAAAAGAAGACTTATTAATAGGATTTATTAGCTAAAAAGTATGGTAAGGTGACAATGTAAATGCAGTATATGTGACTAATCAGTGATATACAAAGGCATTGACGTGAATTAAATGTTAGACTTATATGATTAAGAATGTGATTTTTACATTTGTTGTTATGAAAATATTGCATGATCGGTGTCATAAATGTGATGTAGATACTTGCTTCACTATGTTTAATACTTGGGTGCGAATATGACGTGTATGTGTGGTTGTTGAATGTGTTGTTTGACTATAAGTTCTTGATATAACTATTGCCATGTGGGTACAATATTGTCACATGCATCTGGGGGACCTGTATGATACCAAAAAGAGGGAGGGAAGATGGGAAAATGTTTATGTGTGGTGTATGTATGTATGTGTGTGTAAACTATGGAAGAAGGGACCCGTACTGCACGTAAGGATGGGGGAAGACGGGGGTATTATTATCATCGCTATATACTATTGGAGGAAGGGACCTGTATTGCATGGGCGGAGTGCGAAGACGGTGCTGTGATATATCTATAATGCATCTCTATAAACGATTATGAATAAAAATGCATGTGTGATACAGATGTATTCGTGTTATGGATGTGTGGGTGTAGGTACAGTTTGGGTATTTGAATGTATTATCGTGCATGGTAATGTGGACTTTAGAATACAGTTTCAGTTGATTGAAATAGGAATACCGATACCAATTATTTATATACATACCAATATCAATTAAATAATAGTTGGTAATAAATAGAAATCTAACAGAGAAATTCATTTATCACGTATCTCATGTATCACATTCACTGTTTTTTTATATATCATGTGCACTACACCATGTTATACCATGCTCCATTGAAGAATGAAATTAACTCCAGTCACTGAGCTGTTGTGCTCACCCCCTCTCAGTCTGAATATTTTCAGGTCAAGGCAAAGACCCAATAGAAGGATTTCGGGAGTATAGCGCCGAATTATTGTCAAATACTATCGAAGGACAAATTAAAGTTGATATTAATATTAATTCATTCTTGTTTATATGAACATGTTGGTTATGTATTGATCAGTAGGGATAGAGCATAGATGGATATGTATTATATATGTTAAGAGTTAGGTGTGATCCATGTACTCTGAATTAATATTCTTGTAGCCGTGTTATTAATCTTTTCATTGAATTAGATTATTTTCTGGAATTGATGAGCTAGAATAAGTAATTATTGAGTGTTCATAGAAGTAAGCGATGTCAAGCCAAAATTGTGATACACTGCGTGAGATGTTGCGTTTAAATACATGGTCAATGTTAAGACCAGGTTTATAAATTTTTTTTTATGATGTACTATGGCAGACTATATATTACAGAGGAGGTGCTGCCAGAACTATCCAAGTTACTTAGATAGATTATATGATTGATTAGCGTAATTAGATTGGATTAGTTAATTCAATGATTTAAAATCTGGGACCGTTATAGTTGGTATCAGAGCCTAGAATTTGGAATGAGTTGTAGAATTGAGGTATAGGGATTAGAAAAGTATAGGCTTAGGGATGTGACCTAGAATAGTTATTCTTGGATCAGGATTGATCTGTAGAATTGATGTGTATGTATATATGCATTGCTTGAATGATTGTGTGATTGTATATGGGGGGTTGTCGGTTCTGACGTGTAAGATTGATTTCGAGATGCATAATATTGACTATTTTCTTACGTTCGAATGAGGATATACCCGCATATCTTGATTCGAATGTGTTCTATTGGGGTGCGGGCTCTCAGTATGAGCTGCCAGTGGTATGGGACGCTGGAGTAAGGAACTAGGTGGAATATTAGGCAAATCAAGGTTAAATCGGAGCGAAAGAACCTTATAAGAATCCAAGTGTGAAATGATGAAAATTTGGATGAGAGAATATAAGGGATAAATTATATTGCGAAGAATTATGGACTTTTAATACTATTTTGAGGGAAGTTTTATATAGATATGTTTTATATTGTAAGAATTATTATATAAGAAGAATCTGATATAACTTTTCTCTGTGTCTATACGGAAGAATTTGAGGATATATTCTCTGATATTAATGAGGTTTGATATGACAGATAATGATACAGGAAATATAATTATGGCTCTACCAGTATATAGAGAGATTAATAATATGAATGACATTTTGATTTTGTATGTATAGTAGTAGGGTCTTTTGTATGTGAAATTAATGAAGTAATTTATGTTATGAGAAATCTTTTATGTATAAGGCTATTATAAATAGAACAAAAATTTGTCAAAGATTTAAGAATTTACTTCCAGACAAGAAACTTTTCTTGCTCTTTTCCTTAATTAGCATGAACCATTGATAAATAAGAAATTATTATTTTATGCCCCAACCAACTACCGAGTATCGATTTGGTCAGATAACCTGTCACATATTACAACTATTGTAATCTAACAATTAGACTATAATAAAATTGATGAAACATCCATAAACTGTAAGGTCAATGTAAAATCTAGTTGACCCAGTTAATTAAAAAAAAAAGGAGGAAGTAACAAACATTGAGTTTTAGAGTTAATGCAGGAACTGAACTTTCTTATATAGAAGAGATGACTTCGTAAAATAGAGAAGTTATTACATATAATATACCACACTGAGAAGTAAGAAATAATCTTTATATATTTTTATGTTTCTAGAAGAAGAGGAACAGTAATAAGAAAATGATTGTGGATGGCATGAGTGTTTAGGGACAAATGTTACGTAGAGTATTTTAATTAAGAAATTAATAAGACGTATATTTCGGAGGTAGCAGGCATGTCAACAATAAAGATTTCAAGAATTAGAACAATAGATATTGGAATATAACTATGTACATCAGTAAATTCTCAAAAGGATAGACAATCGAAGAAAACTATTCGATATTATTCATATTGAAGACACGTGATTGGAATAAATATCTACAATTAAGTGTGTTGGACTAACAATTGTTAAGTTTACTCTCGGTATGCAATTGTTTGAAGTTTTAGCCGATTGAATGATTAAATCACTAATATGTTGGGAATAGGTAAGAGTCAGGAGAATAATTGGTTTAGAAATAATTCAGAAAAGTACAGAAGAAATTTGATCAATTGTGAAAAGAATGAAAGTTGTTCAGAGCATATAAAAGATTACTGAGGATCAACAACCCTTACTATTTTATTTTATTTTATTTTATTTGCAGTAAAATGAGTCGGTATGAAAAGTGAGATAACAAATCAAATAAGATCTATTAAATATTGATTGACCCTACCATCAAAAATATATACAGAAACTCAGAGCTCTGAGGATAAATGTTGATGTCAGGATTAGAATCGATCTTGAGTGAAGTGGGAATTTCTTTTAGCAAGCAGACATCAAAAATGAAGTAAAAGTGCTGCATGAAGTATTAGAATACTCAAGTGTCATCTGTACGAAAAGGATTGCTATTTTTCTTTTAATTCATCTTAAATTATGTGATAGTCCTTGTATAAGCATGGTA
This sequence comes from Agave tequilana, assembly GCA_038442645.1. Taxonomy (NCBI): domain Eukaryota; kingdom Viridiplantae; phylum Streptophyta; class Magnoliopsida; order Asparagales; family Asparagaceae; genus Agave; species Agave tequilana. Next base: position 47,440 of record JAVJIF010005687.1, read on the forward strand.
GTGATGATAAGTAGTAAATAAAAAGAGAGGTAAATACTTTTATGACGTCTCTAGTTAGTCATTCTAAATTGAACAAAGATACATCCTACAGGCAAAATTTATAATCACTTGCCAAGTTTAATGAATAAGTGTGAATTTCATAGAGCGATTGATTAAATTATCTATTATTAATAAACTTGTGGTTGAGCACTGACTCTGGGAAAGAAGATAATCAGATAATAGCGTAATCATCATGTATACATGACTAAATCTAAATGGATTGAAGAGTATGGTTCTGACATTCTTTGATTGAATTGAGTTCATCTAGACCATAAAGTATTAACGATAATAATTCTATTATTTTAAAGGCACTGAGGTTTCAGTTTATTTGTCATCCATTTTGATGAATTAATGTAATTATACATATAAGGGAAACAGTGAGGAGCAAATCAATTTCCTTAGACAAGGTGCTCTGGATGAACAACGAGCTAAATTGGTCACATGAGAACCAGAAGATAGGATACATATATTTTACCCTTACTTAATCCAAGCTATACCAAGTTTCGAGGATGAAACTTCCTTTTAAGGGGGGTAGCATGTAGCATCCTTATTTTTTAATCCTTATTTAAGCTTTAATCCTTGATTATAAGATAATACCGGATAGCCTGAGTTCATAAATTCAATGGTCATGAAATTATTAGTTAATATATGATCATACTACGAGACTTCCAGATAATACTGTAATGAGAATCGGTAATCAGAATTGATAATTTTGGTGATAATAAATTGTTGAAATTTATATGAAACGAGAAATAAATATTTTTGTGGTCTAATTATTATGAGTTAGCTAGTACAAGCATGAATTAGTTCAATAATTTTCAATTTCTGATTAATATTATAATAAGAATTCGATAATCCATGAAGTTATAAATTTTGATTTATAGGGAATTGAAAATAAATAAATTTCAAATTAAATAATTATATATGTGTATGATAGATTTAAGGGTGTAATGTATAATAAATTTTGTTAACAGTAATTATACCCTAATGCTAGATTTCTTTGACCTTGGGGTAGTTGGTGGGAGCATATGGGTACTTTCATTTGACGTGGTGGATGGGAGAGTAGCATGGGGAAAGAGGAAAGGTGAGGTGGCACTTTGGTATTAATTGAAAGAAAATGAAAATAATAAAAAAAGGACGGGAAAAAAATCTCAGTTTCCCTACCCACTCCCTTTCCCTCTCCCTGGTTCTCTCTCCTTGCACCTTCTTCCTTTCGCTCCCTCCTCGTTTCTCTCTTGAGGTGGACAGTCGGCGAGGCCAAGGAGGAGGCGCACGACAACGGAAGAGCATGGGGGTGTTGGAGGAGAAGTTCGGGATGGTGGTAGAGTTTGGGGTGTGCTTAAGGAGCCCAAGGTGTTAGAGGGGGAGTTGGGTGGCGCGCGACGGCACTTTAGTGCATGGCGGCGGACCGAAAGGGCGACAGGTTGGCGCGGTGGACCAAAGGCGGCGGGTTGGAGGATGATAGCTTCTGCCCCGGTCTCTTGGTTCTCTCTCTCTCTGATGGCGCCAGAGGTCGACGGTGGGCAACCGCCGACCACGGCGGGGGCGAGGTCGAGGCACCTGGAGGCGGTGGAGGTCGAGGTGGCGGAGGTCAAGTGGGCATGGGTGGTGATAAATAGAAGCTTAGGAAGAAGAAGAAGGGAAAGAAAGGATAGGGTGCGGGTTTTGGGTTTGAACCCGACCCAATAAGAATCCGAACCCGAACCAATCACTTAATAAAGGTAAAATTCACTTTAATCCCTTAAATGTTTATTAAGTTTACATTTCAGACCCTGAAAAATTACCAGTAGATCTTTGAATAATTTTAAATATTATGGATCTAATCCTAAATTATCGGTTTTGAATTCGGGCGATAACTTGGCCATCCGGAGTCTGACTAGGACGCTTCTCGAGCAGTTGCGATCGTGAAGAAGAGAGCTACGTGTCTGTGATGCAAAAAAATAAAATCAAAAAGGTGAGTGGGATTTCTAATGGTTAAAATTATTTTAGCACATAAGTTTTTATGATGAAAGAATAAGATTAACTGATATTGAATTGGGAATGTGATATACAAAGGAATTGACATGAATTAAATATTAGACTTATATGATTAAGAATGTGGTTTTTACATTTGTTGTTATGAAAATATTGCATGATCGGTGTCATAAATGTGATATAGATACTTGCTTCACTATGTTTAATACTTGGGTGCGAATATGACGTATATGTGTGATTGTTGAATGTGTTGTTTGACTATAAGTTCTTGATAGATCTATTGCCATGTGGGTACAATATTGTCACATGCATCTGGGGGACCTGTATGATACCAAAAGGAGAGAAAGAAGATGGGAAAATGTTTATGTGTGTGTGTGTATACTATGGAGGAAGGGACCCGTACTGCAAGTGAGGATGGGGGAAGACGGGGGTATTATTATCATCGCTATATACTATTAGAGGAAGGGACCTGTATTGCACGGGCGGAGTGCGAAGACGGTGTTGTGATATATCTATAATGCATCCCTATAAACGATTATGAATAAAAATGCATGTGTGATACAGATGTATTCGTGTTATGGATGTGTGGGTGTAGGTACAGTTTGGGTATTTGAATGTATTATCGTATATGGTAATGTGGACTTCAGAATACAGTTTCAGTTGATTGAAATAGGAATACCGACACCATTGTTTATATACATACTAATATTAATTAAATAATAGTTGGTAATAAATAGAAATCTAACAGAGAAATTCATTTATCACGTATCTCATGTATCACACACTGTTTTTTTTATATATCATTTGCACTACACCATGTTATACCATACTCCATTTAAGAATGAAATTAACTCCACTCACTGAGCTGTTGTGCTCACCCCCTCTCAGTCTGAATATTTTCAGTTCAAGGCAAAGACCCAATCGAAGAATTTCGGGAGTATAGCGCCGAATTATTGTTAAATACTATCGAAGGACAAGTTAAAGTTGATAATGATATTAATTCATTCTTATTTATATGAACATGTTGGTTATGTATGATCAGTAGGGATAGAGCATAGATGGATATGTATTGTATATGTTAAGGGTTAGGTGTGATCCATGTACTCTGAATTAATATTCTTGTTGCCGTGTTATTAATATTTTCATTGAGTTAGATTATTTTCTGAAATTAATGAGCTAGAATAAGTAATTATTGAGTGTCTATAGAAGTAAACGATGTCAAGCCGAAATTGTGATATACACTGCGTGAGATGTTGTGTTTAAATACATGATCAATGTTAAGACCAGGTTTATAAATTTTTTTTTTATGATATACTATGGCAGACTATATATTACAGAGAAGGTGCTACCAAAACTTTGAATCTTTTCTAAGGATTTTTTTGAACTATCCAAGTTACTTAGATAGGTTATATGATTGATTAGCGTAATTAGATTGGATTAAAGTTAATTCAGTGATTTAAAATCTGGGACCCGTTACAGCGAATATCTCCATTTTGACGTGGGTTCTTTGTACAATTATTGCTTTTAAACTTGTACTCAGGCTAAGCTGTGGGCATGTAACTCAGCGAAATTTTGGAAGGACTGCTACGTCCCCTAGCCTATGTTTTCCCTAGCCTTTTTAAGATAGCGTCCGATAAAGATGCATGGGTCATTTCGCAAACTCATAACAATGATTGGGCACTTAACTTTCATCATCCCCTCTCCCTGACGAGATTTCAGATGTTGGCTACCCTTCTATGCACCCTTCGACGACATATGTTCTTGGATGTTCCAGATCAAGTGATTTGAAAGGCGGGCTCATCCATTATCTTCACCGTCCATTCTCAGTACCAGCTATTGCAACCTTTACAACCACAGGACAAAGCTGCAAAAAATTTATGAAAAGTGGCGTCGCCGCTCAAGGTCAAGATAACCATATGGTTAGCAGTCCACAACTGGGTCTCTATTTACACAGGCATAAATCAGGCTGATGTCATTGTGTACCTTTTGTGGAAGTCACTCTGAGACATCTACTCACACCTTCTTATCCTATGATTTCTTCCGGAGAGTCTGTGCCCCTATGGCCATCCTGGTCCTTTCATCCTGGCCTACATGGCTCCACACTCGTGAGAGGACTTCCTGGAGCATACCGTAAGATTTGGGACATCCACATTCAAGTCGTGATTTAGTCTATCTCGACTGAACGCAACTCGAGGATTTTCAACCAGAAACGGATCTCCACAAAAGAAGTCTCTTAGCGGGCTCTATTTTACTCTGATCTCTGGATAGAAAAAAAATCTTGTTTAGCTATGTAATTTTTTCCTTAACAATGAAAGTCTTTTTTGTTTTTCCCCCCTTCTTTTTCACTTGCTTGGTGAGGGAATCTTTCTCCTTTCATGCTTTGAAATTTTCTCATCATTGTAGATCAAATTAAAATCGGGCCTCCCACGGTTCCGTTTTCTTCTTAAAAAAAGGAATAGAATAATGAAATATTTTCTATCAAATGGAAGATGGAAATATTCTCGTGGGTTCGGCCGTGAAGGATATATGACATTTGGTAAGTTACAAGTGATATATCCCAATTTGCCTGCCGACTACCTATCTCTATCATACTAATTGTCCTCTACAAATATAGTACGAAGTTCTCTTGGACAGATTCTAGCAAGCCTTATCTCTTCCTTGTCCTCAGCATCTCTCTTCCCTTCAGAGAAGTCAACAACAATGTCCACAGCAGAATCGCAGATTATTCGATGCAAAGGTAATAAAACTGTGGAATCAAATATAGCAAGTGATGCAGTTTGTTTCGGTTTAATTTCTCACTGCTGGTATTGATTTTAGGTGCAATCTGCTGGGGTTCTGAAGAGCCATTGACAGTCGAGGAGATTGAGGTGGAGCCTCCTCAGGCTTCGGAGGTTCGAGTGCGAGTGCTCTTCGCGAGCTTGTGCCATACAGATGTAACTTTTCGCGGTGGATTCCCCTTCGTGAGTATATGAATTATATGTGAAGAATTCTTCTTCATGATTGTAGATTATATTATTTTTAAAGAACATTTTCGTTTTGAGATTTTTCTAACAATTGCAGTTTTTGCTTGATGCAGCCACTGTATCCGCGAGTCCTGGGGCATGAAGGAGTTGGGTAAGCAAGCTCTCTCTAAGTTAATCAATTCAATACGAATACCTAAATCAGCGGTTAATTCTGTCACCGATCCATCATGTTTTTTTGTCAGTGTCATCTAATCTAATTTCTGCAAACATTTGATGCATTCTAGTGTTGTTGAGAGTGTGGGCGAAGGGGTCAAGGACCTGAAGGAAGGTGATCTCGTCATCCCAACCTTTATAGGCGAATGTGGCGACTGCGATAACTGCAGATCGAGAAAGACCAATTTGTGCCTGAAATATCCCATCGTGCATCATGGCCTTATGCCGGACATGACCTCAAGGATGTCAGTGAGAGGGCAGAAGCTCTACCACCTCTTCAGTTGCTCGACCTTTGCAGAGTTCACTGTCGTGAACACGAACTACATTGTCAAGGTCGATCCCAGGGTCGAGCTGACACATGCCAGTCTCCTCTCCTGTGGCTTCACAACTGGATTTGGTGCAGTGTGGAGAGAGGCCAAGGTGGAGGAGGGATCAAGCGTTGCAGTATTCGGCCTTGGGGGTGTCGGAACTGGGGTACACTCTTTTGTTTTAACTAGATGAAACTACAGTTTAGAAAACTTCAATACCGAGAAGAGGCCCTAAATCTAACCAATGCTTTGCTGCAGGCAATTGTGGGCGCTAAGCTGTTGGGCGCGAGCAAGATAATTGGAGTGGATTTGATGGAAGGGAAGAAAGAGAAGGCAAAGTTATTTGGAATGACCGACTTCATAAACCCGAAAGAAATTGAGAACAAGACTACCGCGGAGGTGATCAAGGAGATGACTGGCGGTGTGGGAGTCGATTACAGCTTTGTATGTACCGGAGTAGGGCCGGTAGCCAATGAAGCATTTGAAGCCACAGCATGGGTAATTACTCAAAACTTAGAATAATTTTAGATAAAATTTCTCATTGTTAGTCCATTTGAAACAGGGAAGAGGAGTGACTATTGTAGTTGGGTTTGCAGCAGACAAAGATGTAACGGTGAATCGCACGGCACTTCTGTATGGCAAGACATTGAAGGGCTCCATTTTTGGTGGGATCAGGCCTCGCTCTGATCTTCCATCCATCATCGAGAAATGCGTTGACAAGGTCGGAAACATTGAGAATCAGTTTTGAGCTTGAGTCCGGCAAATGATCGAAAAAAGAAAAACTAATAAGAAATGTTCATTCCTTTTCCTCTGGCAGGAGATCCAACTCGCTGAAATGCTGACACACCGAGTTGATCTGGACGATATAAATCGGGCATTTGAACTGTTGAAGGATGCTGATTGTCTCAAAATAGTAATCAAAATCAGCGAGAAGTAGGAAAATCAACGGAGGAGCTAAAGATGATCGCTACCATGAGTAAGATAATAGAGGGAGATTGCAGGCATGGTTGATGTATCTCATTTGAAATGCCCATACATTTATAGGGTAATAAATGGATTCTACTGTAATAAAGTTTTATGAAACATAATGCGATTGTGGACGAGGTTTGGATTCAAATCTTGCGCGTTGTTCTTACAATCATGCCGGATTTAGACGATCTTTAAGAAGAACCACTGTTAATAAAATTTACAGAAACAGAATTGTTTCAACACAGGTCATGATGGATGAAACAGATTAGCAATTCAACTTATCATTTGGGCTCAACACATTTTGGGCTGAAAAGATTGGCTACTTGCGAAAGAGATTTTATGTTAAAAGTAAAACACGGGATATTTATTGTTTTTTTAGCTTCTCTTAGTTAGTTAATTTACAGATTTATGCTTCAAAAGTGGCAACTATCCTTTAATGTACAGAGAATTCACATGTATGCTCGATTTAGACAATGATTCTTGTCCCCGGTGCATAATACATAAGTAACCATTAATGAATTTGTGTTGTTTATATTTCTCATTTTACTAAGTATGCAAATGAAATTACTATTAGAACAGTCATGTCAATTCGCACAAGGAGAGGATATGTGTCACATTATGTCGACACCATATATGTATCCATACGCAATGCACGTCTCTTCCATTCAAACATCGAATGTTGACTCAACAAATCTCACCCCACTTTGAGATGGATTTAACACCAATGGAACATCCAAGTGGAAATAGGTAAAATTGAACCTAATTGAAAGTATCAGTTATCCTCAAGGATCATATTCTGATTTTAGTGTATTTACAAATCTTACATAGGAATTGGTACTCAACTTGTACGAACACTCCCTATGCCATTGGAATATCCTGAATGCATCCAACACAAAATGCACAATGACACCGATGAGAGTGATGCGGTGCAGGAAAATAGTGACTATGATGAGTCCAAAGAGAGAGATGATCTGCTGTAGGAAGATAACATACAAATTGCAGCGCAAGTTATTAAAGATCACACCGATCGTGTCGAGAATGTGTAGGCCAATAATTAATATGTAAAGCCCATCGATCTGCATCCTGATGAGTTTGAGAATGTTGATAAAATTGCCTCAGAGAGCTTCAACAGGGTGTTGATAGGAGCTTGAACATTGCCAATACAAGCACTAATTGCAAGAACTTTTTCGACTTAGTTAAATTCTTTCAGACACGATGGAAAAATGTTGGGAAATGGTGCCAATAGTTGACACCAGCTAAGGAGGAAAAGTTGAGATCGCAAGAGGATGGAGTGTCAACATTCAATATAAAGTTTAGTAGGACAGAGTGGGAGGTGGCAGACATGAAAGTATATACTTGCACTGTTAACATCATAAAAAATGACCCAACTTATTCTTGCAATTTACCACAGTTACAAAAGCTACCATGTGCACATGTTATTGCATCACGCGCTAACGATAAAGATTGTGCCAACATAATTCCGCCATGTGTGCTGAGTGGTATACTTTGGAGAACTATCGTAAGTCTTGTACTGAACTTTTTCATCTTGTTTCTGATTCACGTTCTTAGCCAGAGTATGATGGGCATGTTATCTTTCCACCTGAAGTTAGAAGACAGGTGGGTCGTCCGCCTTCTGTTTGCATATGCACTATCATGGATGAAGGGCGCAAAGGCCATATGCTCTATAGGTGTAAGATTTGCAAACAACTGGGACATAATAAGAGCAAGTATCCCAACTCACATGCACTATCATCTTCCATCGGTCTGTAGTGAGGGCTCCCAGATATGGCGGCAAGAACTCCACTAATTTGCTTTGTGATTGTGGAAATGCATCCTCCAGATCGAGTCCTCCGTCAGTTCGAGCTTAGGCAACATATCCTTGATCCTGTCAAGCAGGTGGCCCGTATAAAGTAGGCAAGCAAGCACTACTATGATTAGAGTCAGGAGTTGAGTGCTTACATTAGCCGATGGGGTAGTTGAGCTAATGTGATTCAGAGCGAGAGATCCCCTAACACTATCCTAAGAATACATGATATTGTATTGGGAGATTACTCGATGCTAGATTATTCAACGTGTCGATGTGTTCGACAGTTACCAGCCAGGTTTTGTACATGAGTGAGAGTTGATAAGGTCTTAACATAATCCTCATAATTATTTCAATTCGTGATTTATTGATATGATTTTTAAAATTTTATGATGCAGGTTGATGCATTTATCCATGTGGGTAACATGATAGATGTGGTTTTGGTTGACGAGACTCAAAGAGTCTTAGTACTCTAGAGGATGACCACTTTCATTAGGGAAGATGGTTGACAGAAGTCGATATGCATGTCCAGTAGGTGTGCTAACCCGCAATGTTTATACCCGATGTGAGCAACCTCCACCAATGCAGGACGAGATGGGACCTTCTCAGCTCATTGATGTACGAGCTCGTTGATGGACGACACACACCGCATCGAGGAGCTGAGGTGGAGGCAAGGTCGGACCATTCCAAGCTGCCCCTGTACATGACCTTGGGTGAGAAGGGGGACGACGACGAGGATGAGTATCATGTGCATTATCGTATTTGCGATGATTTTTTTTTACTTGTATTTGGATATTTTGAGAAATTTGTGATATTATGAAAAAATTTAAGATATTTGGATATAAGTTGTTAAAGTTTGATATGATATGAATTTTGTCGAAGTTTGAGATATTTGGATATGATTTAAGAAATTTTGATATGATATGAATTTGTGTTATTATGATATGTTGATATGCTCAGATATTTGTGACACGGATTATGACACTGTGATATTATTGTGTAATTATAATAAATGTTTAAATTTTTGTGATATTATTAGATTTATATAGGTGGTGATACTTGTGATACCGTATTATGAGATTTATACAAGTTGTGATGCTTGTGATACTTGAGATACATGATTGGGAATTTTTTTTTTTTTTTTTTTACCAATCATCTTGATCTGGGGTTGCTAACCCAGGATGAACAAGATTTGGCAATTTTTTTGCCTAGTCAAGTTCGTCCTGGATTCGAACCCCAGACGAAAAATGTTTCTTTTTTTCTATTACCCAGGTGAACGTTTTTCTTTTTTTTTTTTTGAATTTTTGTTCGTCTGTGGTTGCCATCCCCAGAAGAATATAACTTGGTAAATTTGCCCAGGTTTTCTCTTTTGTTTGTTTCATCTGGGGTTGCCAACCTCGTACAAACATTTCTTTTTTTTTTAACTTTAATTTGTCCGGGGGTTGGCAACCCCGAAAGAACAAAAATAAAACAAATAAATTTATTTTGTTCATCCGGGTTGCAACCCCAGACATACAAAAAGTTCAAAAAAAACTCTATTCTGTTGTTCGGGTTTGGCAATCCTGGATGAACAAAATATATATATATATATTATGTTTATTCGGGTTGCTAACCCTGGACGAATAAATACACAGAAAAAATAAAATGCTTGTTCGGGGTTGGGTTGGTAACCCCAGATGAACCATAAGCCAAGTTGGCTGCTTGCAGGGCTACACTGGCGGGGCAAACTGCCCTGCCGCCAACATGGCATGTGGCCTTTTTTAGAATTAATTTGGGAAGAAGTCAGTTTTTGAAATTAATTTTTTTAGGGTTTTTTCAAAAAAAAGGCCCAAAGAAAAAACTTAATAGTTTTCAGGTACCTGACTGTTCAGCCCGTTCAAGCCCGCTAACACGTTAGATTGTTACAGTGGACACAAGATTTTAACGTGTTCCTTTTCTTCCCGCGATCGTTGAACTACTTACTCCCCTTTAAAAGAAGAGCAAAGAAACTCAAAAATCTCCCTTCAATTATCGATTGATTCAATCGAACACTAAGGAAAAAAAATATGGTTCGAACTCGTCTGCTGCTGCGCAGTTCTCCGGAGACTCCAATCATCGTTGTAAACACTGTCTTCGGAACTACTCCAGTCTCTGACGCGAAGATATGAAGCCTGCCTTATCTGTGCTGGTTATAACTGGACGGTACAATCCCCGCGATCTGCAGATTTTTTTTTTACGCTGCCAGATCATCCCCACGTTCCAAACATTACAACGCCCCGATATCAATATGGGCTGATATGGATAGTGGCAGCTATCTCTACATGGCAATCCCAACAATTAAGCGGTGTTATCTTGCGGTTACAATGAAATTATAACATGCCAATTGTACAGTTGCGGATATCCGAAACAGTCGCGCTTGCATTAACAGCTCACTCAGTATTTATATTATTTCCTCTCCAATAGGGAGAGGAGCTTCGGTTAGCTTCTAATTTCTTCCGAAAACACCACATACTAGTATTCTCTACTTTCTTTGGATATTTATTCTCATGCCCGAGGGTCTTCAATCGGCATCACAATGGTGCTCCTAATCTGAAATGTATTCTTCTCTTTTGTTGTGTTTTTGGCAAGATCAGACGGGAGCATCTAGTTGTCTGTGGTGAAAAATCCCCACAATATTGGTGCTTTTATTGAGATCTCTAGAGTTTCACTCAGGGTTTCCTCTCCTTTGCCAAATACTATCCTAAAAATCTCTCCACAAATAGTCTCACCAACAATGAAGGCCCCACAAAAGAAAGCTTCTTTATATACCACTGCCACGTCTACTGCCGCCAAGGGTAAGAGGATCATCAATGGCGGCACGGGTCCTGCTGATCTTGATCCCTCAAATTCCAACCTCATCCAAGCAAGTCAATGAGGAGCCTTCATCCCTGGCGTCTAGCCCCGAGCGAGCAACCAACGAGCACAAGTTTCGGCTGCCTGATGAAGGACAACTCTTTCAAATGCTAGAGCAGTTCCAGAAATGGCTAGATGAACAAGAGGCAGCCCTACTAGAGCGTGAGAAGGCCGCCCGAGAGAGGAATGCTGCTATGCACGTCTAGAACCAACTCCTCGCTTAGATCGGGGTACTCCGAAGAACTCAGATGAGGAGTCCCACACTCGTCCCTCATGACCACACATGGCGGACACTAACTGTACTGGGGGCAGTCGAAGACATCGCTGATCCCCGTCCCCACACCATGAGGAAAGCTCCGATGTGAGCAAGCACTCCAAGCCACAAAGATCCCTCGCATCGAGGATCTTGTGAAAATGATCCAAAAGCATATCCACGAAAACGCCGCAATGTCGTGGCAACCCAGGATCCTCTATTCTGTGAATTTTTGATTCTCCTCTTTTGGAGGAAATCACATCCCATTATTTCTTGAAAATGTTTGTGATACCAAGCTTTGATTGCTACATTGGAGTAACTGACCCTGTCCAGTATCTCCGAGCTTATCAGATCAAGATGGCGATCCACTCCTACGATGACCACCTTATGTACCGGGTGTCTCCTTCCAGTCTCATGGGAACGACCTTAGATTGGTTCTATTCCCTCCCGTCGCTGTCTATCTGAAACTTTAAGGATATTAGTGATGTCTTCTTCAACCAGTACGCCTCGCGACAAGAGTTCAAGAGGAACATGAACTACCCCCTCACCATCAAGATGAAGCCATTAGAGACCCTCATGTGCTACATCAGTTATTTTCAAAATTAGGTGGCCATGGTTTATAATTGTAGCGATGATGTTGTTGTAGTCGCATTCATTGCCATGCTACAGATTGACCACTTCTACAAGTATTTGGTGAAGCATGATATCACTAACATGAAGGTCATTTTGACTCGAGACCAAAAGTGCATACAACTAGAAGAAGTGGCATAAGGGTAAAAAAGCCCAATTTCCAAGCAGGAGGGGAAAGAGAGAAGGTAAAGCAGCTGTCTACCCCCAGAAGAAAGCCCAGAACTAGGACATGACAGCTTCAAGAAGCAATCTCGGCCAGAATCCCATTGAGGTCTACGGGGTCGATACTAACTTCACTTCGTTCAAAACCTCTATTAATAGGATCTTCAGTGCCATCTAGGACCAATCCTGATTGAGGCGTCCGAGACCACTTCCACCTAACCTGAAGGGCCTCGAAGCCGAACGGATATTGTACTTTCCATGACGGGGGCAATCACATAGTCAACTGTCGGTCTGTCCGAAAGTAGCTCCAAGAACTTTTCAATCGAGGGTACCTCAAGGAATTCATCCTTAACTCTAAAAAACCCTCGAAAGTTAAGGTACGAAAGGAGATCCCTGAAGATCAGCAACAGAGGAATACTATGAATCGCGTTCTCGTCAACTACTGAGAGGTTGATGCCATTTTCAGCACTTGCCCATTGGAGGGTACCACCTCAAGAAAGATGGCCATCCACATCAATGAGGCCTACCGAATTAACTACCCAACAGTGCTGATCGGCCCGCCTCTATTCCCAAGTAAGCCTATCTTGTTCTCCGAAGCTGATGTCTACGTTGTGCATGTCCTGCACAATGACGCCCTAATCATCATCATGCACATTGAAAATTGTCGAGTTTCCAAAATTTTAGTCGTTAGCGGAAGCAATATTAACATCCTGTATGGGAATACTCTGGACAAAATGGAAGACACTATGGAGATATCCTGGGCAATGATCTGTCCTCAAATCCAGTCGAAACTGTATGAATTTGACAGAAATGAGACTCGTTCGCGTGGCACTTGATTAGTCTAAAAGTGCATATTTCATACCAGATCTTCACATTTATTTAATATTAAATTCAGTTAATAATACCTCTCTTGCATGTTTCTAGGTGCATGGCATGAAATGAAGAAGAAGACCTAAAATCACCATTTAATTGGTGATTAAAAGTCTATAAAAATAGCCATTGACTTTAGAGGGTGAATCTATCAAAACTGGGCGCTCATATCCAGAAACTAGAACATACAGCAGATAGGGGGGCGAAGTGACAGCGCGTGGCAGGCGGCGCGGCGCGTACGGCCACACGATGGCCGCGAAAATGCGGCCATAGCGCGGATCTTGCGTGGAGCCGCGCGCCCAGATTTGACGCGCGGCTCCGTACCTGTACCCTGGTGCCCACTTTCGCCTATAAAAGCCCTGGGATTTTCAGAGCTGAAGGGGAGAAGTTTTGAGGAGTTTTAGTGTAGCTTTAAAATAATTTCTTCTTCTTAAGGTAGTTTAGGTTAGTTATTCTTCTTCATCTTCCTTTGTATTTTCCATTTCTTGTAGATCTTGTAATATGAGAGAGAGTAGTATATGGTTGGAAAGCAAGAGTGTTTGTAATAGAAGGTGACAATCTATGAAAGGTGCTCTCATTATCTCTCCTTATTTTCTTCTCTCATTATCTCTCCTTATTTTCTTCTCTTTAACTCCTTTTACATGGTTAGCTAATTTTCTCTCATGACAACTAACTACTAACCACTAACTTGATAACTTCTTACTTGATAATCCACATGAATCTAATAGCCTCTATTTGGCCTTACTCTTGCAAGAGCCATTGATGACTCATGATGATGGATTCTAACACTCTAACATCCTAACTCTCTAACAGGCTAACATTACTTTATTCCATCTTCCTCTTGTTTAGTTTTGATGGTTTAAGTGTAGCTTGTACTTATTTGTTGAGTTTGGATGTGATGAGTTCTTATGGGTCATGCTTTGTAACGCTCTTAAACCAAGGACTAGTGATGGCTAATGATACATGTGAGGAAACTATCACTAAGAGGTTAGCATAGTTAGTGAAGCCATTAGTAGTTAGTAGCTATAGATTTTCTTTCTCCTTTTATTTTGTTTTAGATATATTTAAAAAATCACAAATATATTATCTTTTCTATGTTCCCATTTCTTCGTGTTTCACCGTACTCTTCTCTTTTCATTCTTTGTTTTCTTTTCTTTTCATTCTTTAAAAAGTTGAAAAAACTTTAACATACACGTGAACATACCGGTAAAGCTTCTATCACTTTTCGTCCCTGAGGGTTCGACCCGTTCAGCCTCTATGCTATAATGGAAGTATCGAAGAAGCCAAAGCACACACACTTTAAATCTTGATTTCAAAACATAAACTTTTCGTGTGTGATTTTCTCCCGATCAGCACTATCGCACTCTCAGTACGCGCTGACCCATATAATGTCATCACGGAGTTCTACATGATCGATGTCGCGTCTCCCCACAATGCGATCCTCGGGTGGCCATGGATCCACATGATCAAGGCCGCCCATCCAACTATCACCGGCTTCTATGGTATCCAATCCCAACAGGGACCGCAGACACAAAATGAGACCAGGTCATGTCTCAGAGCATTGCTGCCATCGCGCAGAAGAGGTCCTGATGGACAGCAAAAAATGTAAGGGCGACCTCTTTCAGGACCTTCCTCCAGAGAAGAAGCAGAGGCAACCCACTGATCAATAGCAATTACAGAGCAACAGAGACCCCGAGTCAGACTCCTCTGATGAGTCAGACGCTCCGATCAGCCGATCGGAGGAAAATGTCAAGCTGATCTATGTGGATCCATTGCATCTGGACCGAGCCCTTCGGATTGGGCAAATCTTCCATCAGTTGAAAAGACTTGGTTTAAAGATTTCTTATTTGACACCTTGGATGTGTTCGCATGGACTTCAGTAGATATGACAGGAGTTGATCCGTCTCTGGCTATCAATTGACTCAGAGATTAAGCCAGTCAAGCAAAAGCCATGAAAGATGAACATTGAGTGGTGCCAAGCCCTCAGCGAAGAAGTCGACTCGTTACTACGAGCCAACTTCATCAGAGAGACATTATCCTGATTGGCTCGCCAACCCTATCCGGTGAAGAAGAAGAGCGACAATTGGAGAATCTGCATTGACTTCACCAACCTCAACCAGGCCTGTCCCAAAGACAGCTCTCCCCTACCGAGAATTGTTCAACTAGTGGACACAATCATGGGTTATGAACTACTCAGTTTCATGGATGCCTACTTAGGATACAATCAAATCAAGATACATCCACCAGATGAAGACAAGGCGATGTTCATCACCGATTGAGGGATCTACTGCTACAAGTTGATGTCTTTCAGACTGAAAAAAGTCAGAGCAACTTTTCAACAGATGGTCAATAAGGTCTTCAAGGAGCAGATTGGACATACCACAGAGTTGTATGTCGATGACATGGTTGTGAAAAAATGACCGTGTACCAAAGGATACTCAAGAGAACCACGATTATTTGTGCTAAAAGAAGATTTTTCTAATCAGAGTAGTAAGATTTCTATTTTATATATAAGAGTAGTAATCAGAGTTATAGTAGGATTAGTAGTTTTTTTTCATATATTTTTGCTTTCTTTTAGATTTTCAATTTCTCTTAGGATTAGTATTTCTATTTCAATTGTAACTAAGAGAGTACGATTGTGTAGCCTATATAAAGGGCCCTCTTGTATTCTATTGGGATATATACAATCAATGAAAAGTTTCTTCACTCAATTAAGTTTGATTATTGATTTCTCAATCATAAATTATGTTAGTAGTGGTATATCCTAATCAGACTCAATTAGTGGTGAGATGTCCTAATTGATTTATCGGTTATTTTCTATCCTTTCTACATCACACATCAAATTTCTTCCTCCGTTGAATCTTCGTTGAGTCCTCGTGGTCGACGACCCTTCACTACCTCGCCTCAATTTCGTTTACATCATCTCTCTCCCAACTATTCAAGTTAAAGCCTGGTCTCCTTCCTATTCTACAACTGCTCAAGAAACGTGCCACAGTTCTTGAAGAAATGCTCGCGACTTCTGCACTAAAGACTGGGCCCAAGCACTTATATACAGACGCGCCACGCCCAGAAGCCAGACGATCATGCCCGCGAAAACTAATTGCGCGCCCGAGCCCCCTGAGCGAGAGTATTCATAGTGTTCCTTTCGAAGTCCTCTATAGTGTTATCATCTCAATCTCATCTGCAAATCAAACACAACAATCAAATAACAACTAAGATCATATTTATTATCATCTCAGATATTATTTTCATTATATGAATTTTTAATTATAAGTGTAGATATACATCATCCAATCAATTTTCTATTTTGATCTCCTGTCCACATCAAAAGTGAATGAGTGATTCTAATTCTATATTATAATTGATCTAGTTTTTTATTGCATGTAGAATTTGTTTACCTACATAGCAAACAACACGTAATCAACACTTTGATATTTGAAATTGATCACATAATGATATGTTAAAGAGTCACAACTGATATTACTTGTTTTAATTCGTTTTCTTGCCAACGTTCTTCTTGTTGGTAAAATATTTTTTGGGTTGTTTATCTATTGCTTTCGCCCACGTACATGTTTCACATCAGAGGGTATATACCAATTATTTCATCCCCACAAATTGGTAATCCGGAAACATTTCACAAATCCCAAAATGTCATTGTCCATTCTTGGTCCTCCAAGATACAAGTTCTAGTTTCATAATTCTAATTCTCCACAAAAGCTTTTAGAAATTTGCTTGGCCCTTTCGCATAATCAAAATGCATGACATATAATGCTCCATAAAGCCATTTTTCTTCAAAATGTCCTCTCCTTTAACGAGGATGCACCTAGTCCATCTACAAATCTATCCAATATCTTGTACAAGGAAATTCTACGCGTAGCAAAAGACGTACGCCACTATGGTACCTTGTTGTGAGTCGTTTTGTTTCCTAACAAGTCAACACTTGATAAATTGCCCATGAAATTCTAGCAAGGGTCCAGGAGATAAATGTGGGAACCTTCAATCTTTATTAATCCTCCCTTTCTTCTCTAGTACTGCAGGTTCCATATGACAAATTGGGGTCAATTCGTCGACATCATTGAGAGAAAACTGAGTGGAAAAACGACCAACCACTTCCTTAGACATTTCACATTTCGAACTACATCGGTGAAATAGTCCGTTGTATCAGTCATGTTCGGTTCGCTTGAAATTAATCGATCCACCATTTGCACTGAATTTTGCTTGAAGGATCAGCTTCTTCTTTGATGTATAGCTTAATCTCACGGTCTGATGGATCGGATAGAAAAGTATCGGGGATTGCGGGTCCAAGTGATAACCACGGCTTCAAAGAACTGTAGAGAATTTCCCATGTGTTAAGAAGTACGTCCAAAACGTTTTTGGTGGAATTTGTTGAGGGTAAAAATATAATAAAAAGAAAAAAAAAGGGAAAAAAAAAAGGAAATTTTCCATAATACTAATAGCGCATGGTCACCAAGCCTAGTCCAAATTAACTCTTATGGTCCATGTGATTAAGGCTAGTCCAAGTTAAACTCCTATGGGTCCATTTTCTTAAGGAAAGAGGAAAGCGGTAGAGAAGCATTTCATGGTCAAGCAAAATTCCAAGACACCAAAAGGAGTTCACGACCTACAACTCCTTTGATCGAACAGTGCAAGACCATAAAAAAAGAGAGAAATAACTTCTTTCATATCACTTTTTGTTTTGATGTTTTCATGTAGGTTCAACAATGCCAACACGAGCTTTTTCACTCGAAATAACGAGCCTTATCGCTGGAACTATGAGCATTCACCCTCAATGAAACAAAACGAGTTTTATCGTTCAACTTTTCAAGTTCTATCGCTCAACGAAACAAACGAGCTTTATTGCTCGAGTCATGAGCATTCACACTCAATGAACAATGAGCTTTATTGGTCAAACCCATGAATATTCACGCTCGAAAAATAAAAAATAATAATAAGAAAAAAGAAAAGGTTCTTGACTACGCAGCATGCATGCAAAATAATAAGAAATTTTTTATGTTTCGAGATGGACAGATGGAGAGTGATGGAGATTTACTAGATAATGAGAATGTTAGGGGTTCAACTAGGCTTTGTGGTTGGTTGAGTGAAGTTAGACAGTGCAAGCTATTTGTAACTTCTTTTCCTTGGTACAATTCTCTTATTGTCTCCGTTTGTGGGCACAGGTTGATCTGACTAAACCACAAAAATGTGTTGTCTTTTTGTTTCTAGCTGTTTTAAATTGCTTTTTCTCTACTTTGAGAGACATCTCTAACAGTTAGAAACCCGGTTTGCTGTAACAAAGCAAATGATCAAATAGTATGTTGCGTGCGAGGCAACAACTAATGAGAAATCCACCAATAAAAATAGATGCAATAGAGAAGTATCTAAAAAACAAGGACAGAGAGACAAGGGAGAAAGCAAGCCAACACAGTATTTAACGAGGTTCGACGATTTGCCTACATCCTCCGGGCAAGGGACGTCCTCGGGGTAAGGGGGAGAGAGATTTTATTGATTCAAAATCCATTACAACTTGTTCCTTACTTCAAGAAATTTCCAAGAGAGATTTTCAGTGGGATACAATTAATGATGGCTCTAACCCTTATTTATAACCAGAGAGTTGCAAGGATTTACGAAACCCCTCGACCCCAAAACAGAAAAGGAGTCTGAATCCATTCAGAAGAGCAGAACGCGTCAGTTGGTCGACCGGGCTGGTCGTCCGACCTGTCCTTGGTCAACCAGTTGGTCGATTGGGACACACCGAGAGTCAATGCATACCAGTCGGTCGATCATGTCAGTCGACCGTTCCGGTCAACCGTTCCCTAGTCATGGTCGACCGGGCGATCGACTGGGTTGTGCCTGTGCACGTCGTGCACACCGGTCAACCGGGGGATCAACCGGGCTCTATCCTGACCTGCTGCGAGCTGCGTTCTCGCTCCTTTGGCTTCCGATCTCTGCGCTATCTTCTCGATGAGTTTAAAAAACTCTTTCAATATATTTTATCTCCTCTCTTCTTACAATTCTCTTCGGTGAAGATTTTTCAAATCTGAGCAGAACTCCAACGAACATCTGGCGAAATCGATATATGATCTCGACGAAATCAACACACGATCTCAGCTTGAGCGCTCCGAACAAATTGACACACGATTTCGGCGAAATCAACACGCGATCTCGACTTGGCCAACAAACAACCGGTTCCTTCAAAACGAATCGCCAACACATATACAATTGATTTTTACTGATCACACCAGATCCAAATTGAGTTTGTCGTCCCCTCAGGCAACACTCTCCAAACTCCAATATCAATTGTAAGATTCCAACTTTAACTCAGCATCCAAACGGAATGCAACATACATGCCTTCCAACACTCCACAGAAGTGAAATACCTTATGAGCCGATCAATGAACGTGTCTCCTACTTAGTAACTTAATGGAACACCATTCCAAATAACCTCAAGAAGAACCCAACATGAGCAACACTAACTCTCCAACTGACTAGCACTCCTGTCCATAAATCTTCTAGACGGTCCAACCAAATTTGGGTAGAGCACACCAAACACCATCATCAGCTTTAGCAAACTGAATGCATATCCCCTTTATGCAAGCTTAATCATCTTCTCCCCAGAAGATCAGACGTCCATCGAGATCACAACACTTCACCTCTATGTGAAGTCCAACTCTTCACCTCTATGTGATGTCCCAATTAGCTTCTCGAGAACCCAAATAGCTTCATACGGGTTATATCACCAAATGGTTGCACCTTTATGACTGCCTATGTATCTTACCCAAGGGATCAAGCCAACCGTAGTTCATTGAAATGAGCTCCACTGAGCTTAAGCACCTGTGACTGAATTTTCAGCAGCGATCCGTACTGGCTGAGTCATATGAACTTCTTTACTACCGTCATGGAGAACAACGACCTTTAACTTAAGCTTTTCGCTGTCCCACTTTCGTGATTTTATCTTGGGTCCAATAGCTGCAAATAACTCGACATTCTCATCTATGTCTTCAATCTGTTCAATATCAAAACTGGCTACATGATCTCCACCCGGTGTCACATCCGGTAAAGTCCTTACTGATACCGAACCAACTGGAGTTGGTGGGGTAGCATCAACCTTCACCCGCTGCGATACATCCTTGGTCTTCGACCTCTCCACCTGCTGAGAGACGGTAGACTCAATAAGAAGTCTTATCAAATGTGACATGCTCACTCAACATAACCTTTTTGTTTTTGAAGTTCCACAACCTGTAGCCTTTCATATTTTTTTTTTACACCCAAAAACACAAATTTTGTGGCGCCCCGATCCCGGCGGGTACGGAGGCGCCACTGCGACGTACATACGCAGGGCGATGGAACCATCCCGTATGTACGCTAAGCATCAATACATCACAATACAGGGATCAGAGTGCGGAAATACGTGATATTATACATTCCAATACCAAAACAGTACAAGTACTTAGTTATCACGAATTGTGACATAATATTACATCACCAGGTACTACAAAAGTAGGACTGTACAGAAATACAAAAGATAAACTCACGAGCTGGAAGAGTGAGAATCTCGTGAGCGAAAAAGACTAGGCGGAACTACTGCTGATCTGCCTGCTCCTCGAGGTAGGCCTGATCCTCAGCTGATGGGTCCACCTCAGTCCAACCTGACAAATCTGAACATACAAATCCAGGGTTGTTAGTGGGCAACCCAGCGAGTGCATAAAGAAGCCAAGTGGCAAGTATAAATAAAGGTAAGTGCATCATGCCAAGTATAATATACCAAGATCAATAAACATAGAATAATCACAATAAATAGCGAATCATGAAATAAAGCAAGTGTAGCAGGTCATGAGATCAAATTAGCAAGCATGGGTAACTAACATAAATGGTAAGTAATAGAATTCATGTAACCATCAGTCAATCATCAAGTTATTATTATTAAGACCCGTTCAATTTGTATGTTTCGGTATATGACCGTGCCATATACTTCTGTATACAAATCAAGCGAGACTAGTTATTGGAAATTGATGGGGAACGACGAACCATGTTTAGAATGGGTCCCGTGCATGCCCGGGACAACGGTCCAGGAGTATCCGGTACTGAGCCGGAACGTACCGCTAGGTACCGGGACTTACTATATGCCCGAAGGTCTTAATATACGCCCGAACAGGAATAGAGTGTCACCGTTCCCCACAGGATATACCTAGGGGATTATAGCACACCCGGACAGGCAGGCAAGGGGGTAGGGGTGCCAGTACACCCCTCGGAAGCGCCTGGTGGCCTACCAGGTCGAATCCTACAGGAAGTTGTACAACATATTTATGGCCACCATAAACACAGAAGGTATATCGATACCCATCAATTTCCCCCATCCCGGTGTAAGTTGTTTAAATATAACAGAGTCTCAAATAATGATGTTCACGGGTGTTCACAAATGGACATTATCCATGGTTATCCTATTACGGGGGTCAACAGGAGTATAATATCAGGAGTAATGTCAGGAGCCTCCCTATTTCAGGGTTCAAGTATACAGGAGTACAGGAGTTCAGGAGTACCAAATATCTGGTAAAAATAATATAATAATCATGTCATGTCCCCGTAATAGTAATAGTCATGAATACGCCATATAAATACAGGTATCAGGAGTAGTAATGTCCGGTCAAGGGTCAAGATGTCAAGTCCAGGTATTTGTACCACATGAAGGCATATCATATACCAAGTGTCAGATGCAGGTGTCAAGTATGTCATATCAAGTACCGGGTCCATATATCGAGTGCCGGTGTAAATACCAAGTGCCAGAGTCATGATTAACATATCAGTATAACATGCCAAGTGTCGGTGTCAGGCGTCACGGGTCAAGTGTAGCATGGCAAATATCAGTGTCAACTATAGCATGGTAAATACCGGTGTCAAATATAGCATAGCTAAAACTGGTGTCAAACATAGCATGGTAATTATTGAAATCAAATATAGCATGACAATTATCGGGAATAAATATAGCATGGTAATTATCGAAATTAAATATAGCATGACAATTTTCAGATTTAAATATAGCATGGTAATTATCAGAATTAAATATAATAATTATCAGAATTAAATATAGCATAAAATTTATGCACTAAAATTCCCATAGCAAGTATTATGCATTTTAAAATGTCTACATGTCAATATCTTGTTACAAATATAAAGGTAATTATTTTTAATTTGGTAATAAGCACTCGCCTGAAACCGGGGCGAAATACCGGTTTAAAGTCCAGAAAATCGGCGACCCGCACGAGAATCCACTAGCCCGTAATTACATATATTAAAATATAAATTTATAAAAATATTAGAGAGAATGAGAGAGGAGAGAGAAGATTGTAGGAAAAAGAGAGAAAATATGGCGTATTTTGAAATTTGTTTGGAATTAAAGGAGGAGGGTATTGATGTAAATTTGGGGAAGTAGTTTGAGGGAATGGTGGAGGGTATTTTTGGAAAGGAGAGATAAGTGTTTTTATATTAGGGAAGAAAGAGAATGAAATGAAAAGATTTAAGGAAAGAAAAGAAGAAAGAAAGAAAGAAGAGAAAAGAGAAGGAGGAGGGGGGTCGGCTCCCACCGCCGGCGGTGGCCGGCTGGCGCGTCGGCGGCGGCGGCGGCAGCGACGAGCAGGGCGCGCGCGCGCGGCCTAGGGGAGGAGGAGTGGTGTTGGGTGTGGTGTTTTGATGCGGTGGTGGTGGTTTTGATGGAGGTGGAAGATGGTGGTGGTGGTGGTTGTGGTGGTTGTGGTGATGATTCGAAGTGATGGGAAGTTAGAGGAGGTGGTGGAGATGATGTGTAACACCCCGCTCCCGGAATACGTACTTAGTTGCGTATTCAGATTTTTCGATCGTATTTTTCGATTTACTTCCTGTATTTGTTTTGTATTATGAATTCTTTATATGAACGTTTTGTCTTGGATTTGGATTCGTGGACTCGGAGTCAGCCCTAGTCTGAACCGAGGGCCCGATCCTAGAGTATTGCTCGATTTGGACATTCTGGTATTCCGATTTGACCGATTTCAGTTTTAAACATCATTTTCCAATATTCTAGATTTTCTATGATTTTCTGGAATTTTCCTGAATTTAGTTGTAAATCTTCAAAACCGGTGTCGGCCAGTGCCGCTGACCGATTCCCAGATTTTTAATTTATAAACTAATTGGAATCACGAGAAGTGCCTTTAGACATTATTTCTTAAAATCACATTTCCTATCTAAATACTTTTTCTGAGGATTTATGAATTTATGAAATTTCCACCGGATTCGGTATCGGCCAGTATCGCTGGTTGATTCCAGGATTTTTAGTTTACAATCGGAGTTGAATTTCTGAATTCCGCTTTCACATATTTTCTTAGAATATTATTTACTATCTTAATTCATTTTTGGGGCATTTTCAGAATTTATCAAAATTCTGCCCGAGTTGGTGTCGACCGATATTGACGGCAGATTCCAGGATTTTTAATCTCAAAACTATAAAGAATTTCTTAAAACGAATTTCACCATGATTCTTAAACTAATATTTTTTATTTTTGAGAATTTTTGCGGGTCGTTCCGAGATACTTGATTTCGGGACGATTTCGGTATTTTTCCGAAGTTTTCCGCATCCGCAACCGAATCCCGGGAATCCGCCACTCTAATTATTTTCACTTTTAATTCCAAGAAAATATCTTTCCTTTTTTCATTTTCTTTTCCTTTTTCCTTTTTCTTTCCTTCCTTTTTCTTTCCACCAAATTCTCCAACCTTCTCCATTCTTCCATTTTCTTCCACCAAAATATCTTTCCCTCCAAAAATATCTCCTCCAAAATATCTCCAACCACTCCAACACCTCTCCCATCACCTTGACCGGCCAAGAGAGCCACCTCACCCCCATTTTACAAAAACCCCCTCCTTAAACACTTTTTACATCACCTTTACAAATCCAAATCCTATATAAACCTTTCCTTCTCCTTTCTCCTTCATTTTTCTCTTCTTCACCAAAACTCCAACCACCACCAATTCCTCCTTCATCTCCACCACCACAACAACCACTACAACTCCTCCAACTCCTTACCTTCATCTTCTTCCTCCTCCATCTCCATTAAAACCACCACAACTCCAAAACTTCACCAAAGCTTCCACCTTCACCTTTACCTTCTCCAAAAATACCACCATCAAAACCTCTCCACAAAACCACCATCCCATCATCTTGTGAAGGCCGGCCACTCCTTTTGGATTGGGGCCGCGTTCTTCTCCGTTGGCAAGACTTAGGGCCGGTACCCTCCTTTTAGATTGGGGCCGAACTTCCTTCGTCGGGCACAGCAAGGAATCTTGTCGGCGAGTGACTTTCCTCGCCAAGACTTTCCTAACGCGGATCTCACCCCGCGTCTAGGCAATCCCTTAACGCGCTCCGCGCGTTTCTGTATTGACGCGACGCAGAACCCACGTCCGCGTCCGCGTTTCCCTCGCGTCCGCACTTGAACGCAGATCTCGCGTTTGAGGCATTTATGCGACGCGAATCCCGCGTCTGCTATCCCGCGTCTGGTACTTCCCGCGACGCGAACCCCGCGTCTGTGATTCCTGCGTTTGCTAATCCCGCAACGCGACTTCCGCGTTTGCGACCCCCGCGTCTCACTTTCCAACTCGCGTCTCCCTATGTCTCTTCCTCTCTCTAACTCTTTCTCTCTCCTCTTCACTTTCTCTCTCCTCATAACTATATATTATTTTATGGCGCGTGCGCGAGTTCTATGGATTCCAGACTTTCGGCTTTCCGGTGATTTAGGCGAGTGTCCTCGCTCTCGCCTCCATTTGGGTTTCCCCGCTTCGTCGGGTCGACATATATTTTATTCCCTGTTTTCATGTACTTTGTATTGGGCTGAGTCCCTGTATTTGTGTATGGCCGAGTGCCAATATCTGGACATGTATTGCTCTGTGACGAATGCTTGTACTAGGGTAGTTTCCTTCTGGTACATATACCATGCCTGTGATGTATTGTACTGCCTTATACCATACTTGGCTTCCGGACCCTTCAACCTCCGGTCACTCACTATCTCGAAAGAGATGTGATTGGGACCGGCAGGTCTCTCAGTTCAGCCTCCGGTCCCTCACTGTTTCGGAAGAGGCGTGATTGGGATCGTCAGGTTTCTCAGCTTCGCCTGGTGAGCATGCTTAGCACTCAGTGCTTTATTCACTAAATTCGTTTAGGCGAGTTGCTGCCGGATTCCCCACTCGTATCTTAATCCGAGTGCCCGGTAGCCTCGCAGAGCGTATTAGTGTCTAAACTCTGTTCGCTGCTTATGCCTCCAGCTTGTTCAGCTCCGCCTGGTTATCATGATCAGCGTTCAGCGCTTACCACTAGATTCGTCTAGGCGAGTTGCTGCCGGATTTACCGCTCGTACTTCAGTCGAGTCGTCCCGGTAACCTCGCCAGATGCTCCAGTGTTAAATACTGTTTGCTGTCTGTACTTCCAGCTTGCTCAGCTCCGCTTGTTTGTGCTCAGCTACTATTCTACCCCATGCCATTACTTCATGCCTGACACCTGTCTATACTACTTGTCGTTTTCATATTACTTTTAACACATGTATATCACCTGACAACTGATGTATTATCATCTAACACCTGACATGCTACTTCTTGGCAAGACCCCTTGTTATGACATGACTTGCCACCAGACTAATATCAATCTCTTGACATGACTGGTTACCTGTCTAATATCATCCTCCTGTCATGCCATCACTTAACACCCGGCATGATATACTTGACCTGTGATTATCACATTTACGGGAACCCTGCCTTGTTACCCTGTATCATGATCAGTGACCTGTTATCCTGTATTATATACAGTGACCTGAACTCCTGAATTCTGATCATGTCCTGTTCCTGTTATTCCCGTAAATTGATAATTAACCTAATAAATCATAAAAGGAACAACTTGTATTGGGTCGGGGAAACATGCGGATATCAATATGTATTCGTGTTTACAGTGGCTTTTAGGAATGTTGTGCAACTACATGTTCCGGTCTGACCTGTGGCCTCCAGGGGACCGAGGGGAGAGCTGGCTCCCTCATTACTGGTACCATCATGATAAGGGCATACATAAGTCCCTCCTGTTTAGCCTTGCGGCTAGCTTCCGTTTCCATGCAACGGAACAATCCTGGACCGTGGTCCCGGGCATGCACGGGACCCACTGTAAACATAGTTCGTTGATACCCCCGCTAGTTTCCAATAACAACCTTGCTTTACTCGGATATGGATCTATGTGTGCTGGGACGCTAGTTCACATAGCTAGATATCAGGGTAAGACGAGCAATAATAAAGTGTCTAATAACCGGCTCTTTAAGTTGTAAGTAGAGGTATGTGGAATGGGACGCATACTGAAGCCTGCAGCTTAAACGGCTTTGAATCTGTGATATGCCTCATCATATTTGCTTGTACTGGTTTTTCATCGGATTTCCGGTTTTATGGTTATTATTATATTAACTGCTCATGCTCTACTTTATCCCTTGTATCCACTTGCCTCCTGTTCATTATCTTATCATGCCCAGAGTACAATTGGATTGTATGTGCTTGGATTATGGAGACATAAGATAAAGGTATATAGA
The DNA here is from genome assembly GCA_038442645.1 of Agave tequilana. Lineage (NCBI taxonomy): Eukaryota > Viridiplantae > Streptophyta > Magnoliopsida > Asparagales > Asparagaceae > Agave > Agave tequilana. The sequence continues at coordinate 74,070 of JAVJIF010005687.1, forward strand.
TGAGGGTTTCCTTGTTTGGATTATTCCTTCGACGTACTAGTCTTATGGAGCCGTGATCTGAAACCATACAATCAGAGTTGCTCGTCCTCGGCTATACTTGGTCTTATCGCTTTACATGTGCTTATCCTTGCTCGCCACTTGGCTTTTGTATCACCACTCGCCTGGGGAGTTTCATCTGACTCCCCTGGATTCTCATGTCCAGGTCAAGGAGCTTGGAGCGTGTGGATTCTTCCAGTTGCTGATCAGAGTGGCGCAGCTGAAGCGTGGATCTCCAACGGACCATTCAGAGCTCTATTCTTCCAGGCCCCCTGTGTGCCTCTCGAGTTTTCCTTTTGTAAACTCGTGAGTGCCCTTTTATACTGTTCATTCTTATACATCTCTTTGTAATCTCGCAATTGCGCATATCAGTGATGTAATATTCATGTAATATTGGATCACCTCTGGTGATAACTTTGTAATTGTACTCATGTGTTGGAATGTATAATGCACCACTTGCTTCCGTACTCTGATTCTTGCCTGTACTGATGCTTAGCGTATATACGTGAGGGTATTTCTGACCTGCGTATATACGTCGCAGTAACGTCTCCGTACCCGCAGGATCGGGGCGTTACAGGTTGGTATCAGAGCTTAGGCTCTCACCTCCTCAGTACGTCCAGATGGCAAATTATTGGTAAAGCAATTTGCAACTGGAATGCATGAGTCCTGGTTATACATTCCAACTACAAGTACAGAGTTATCTATTTTTCTTGATCATCTTTCCTTTGATTTCTAATCCCTTCCATCTTTACCCGGTTTTGGTTTTTTTGAAGCCTTTATACCAACTTAAGATATGGTTAGACTAGAAAGGTAGTGGCTGGTTCTAATGAAGCTATGACATGATCTCTTCGGTCAACTCTATGAAGCTCGGTATTCTCTGGATTGATCCTGATCAGGTTATCTTTCAGAAGTCAGTTGTCGGGATTCTCTACGGGTATTCTATATTCTCGGCTATATATTTTGGAGTGGTCGATGCCTGGTATTCGGAATTCTCAATTATCGGTCTTCTTTATTATGCTCAGTATTATCGAGGTTTCCTTTATCTTCAGTATTCTAGCTTATTCTCAGAACGACATTAAGTATGCAGTACAGAGGGAATTCTATTGCAAAGTTGTGTAATCAGTCAGTATTATTTGGCATCGTTCGGAGATTTATACAGTCAGTAGTGCAGAGAACGTCTATATTCGACTATTGATCAGTCAACTTGAGGGCCCTACCTAAAGTGCTTCATATCTTAATTGGTATAAATTCCACCCTTGTCCCCTTTGTGTTCATTTTACCCCTTATCGAAATTGCGAGGACGCAATTTTTGTAAGGTGGATGGAATGTAACACCCCGCTCCCGGAATACGTACTTAGTTGCGTATTCAGATTTTTCGATCGTATTTTTCGATTTACTTCCTGTATTTGTTTTGTATTATGAATTCTTTATATGAACGTTTTGTCTTGGATTTGGATTCGTGGACTCGGAGTCAGCCCTAGTCTGAACCGAGGGCCCGATCCTAGAGTATTGCTCGATTTGGACATTCTGGTATTCCGATTTGACCGATTTCAGTTTTAAACATCATTTTCCAATATTCTAGATTTTCTATGATTTTCTGGAATTTCCTGAATTTAGTTGTAAATCTTCAAAACCGGTGTCGGCCAGTGCCGCTGACCGATTCCCGGATTTTTAATTTATAAACTAATTGGGATCACGAGAAGTGCCTTTAGACATTATTTCTTAAAATCACATTTCCTATCTAAATACTTTTTCTGAGGATTTTATGAATTTATGAAATTTCCACCGGATTCGGTATCGGCCAGTATCGCTGGTTGATTCCAGGATTTTTAGTTTACAATCGGAGTTGAATTTCTGGATTCCGCTTTCACATATTTTCTTAGAATATTATTTACTATCTTAATTCATTTTTGGGGCATTTTCAGAATTTATCAAAATTCTGCCCGAGTTGGTGTCGACCGATATTGACGGCAGATTCTAGGATTTTTAATCTCAAAACTATAAAGAATTTCTTAAAACGAATTTCACCATGATTCTTAAACTAATATTCTTGATTTTTGAGAATTTTTGCGGGTCGTTCCGAGATACTTGATTTCGAGACGATTTCGGTATTTTTCCGAAAGTTTTCCGCATCCGCAACCGAATCCCGGGAATCCGCCACTCTAATTATTTTCACTTTTAATTCTAAGAAAATATCTTTCCTTTTTCATTTTCTTTTCCTTTTTCCTTTTTCTTTCCTTCCTTTTTCTTTCCACCAAATTCTCCAACCTTCTCCATTCTTCCATTTTCTTCCACCAAAATATCTTTCCCTCCAAAAATATCTCCTCCAAAATATCTCCAACCACTCCAACACCTCTCCCATCACCTTGACCGGCCAAGAGAGCCACCTCACCCCCATTTTACAAAAAACCCCCTCCTTAAACACTTTTTACATCACCTTTACAAATCCAAATCCTATATAAACCTTTCCTTCTCCTTTCTCCTTCATTTTTCTCTCTTCACCAAACTCCAACCACCACCAATTCCTCCTTCATCTCTACCACCACAACAACCACTACAACTCCTCCAACTCCTTACCTTCATCTTCTTCCTCCTCCATCTCCATTAAAACCACCACAACTCCAAAACTTCACCAAAGCTTCCACCTTCACCTTTACTTCTCCAAAAAATACCACCATCAAAACCTCTCCACAAAACCACCATCCCATCATCTTGTGAAGGCCGGCCACTCCTTTTGGATTGGGGCCGCGTTCTTCTCCGTTGGCAAGACTTAGGGCCGGTACCCTCCTTTTGGATTGGGGCCGAACTTCCCTTCGTCGGGCACAGCAAGGAATCTTGTCGGCGAGTGACTTTCCTCGCCAAGACTTTCCTAACGCGGATCTCACCCCGCGTCTAGGCAATCCCTTAACGCGCTCCGCGCGTTTCTGTATTGACGCGACGCAGAACCCACGTCCGCGTCCGCGTTTCCCTCGCGTCCGCACTTGAACGCAGATCTCGCGTTTGAGGCATTTATGCGACGCGAATCCCGCGTCTGCTATCCCGCGTCTGGTACTTCCCGCGACGCGAACCCGCGTCTGTGATTCCTGCGTTTGCTAATCCCGCAACGCGACTTCCGCGTTTGCGACCCCCGCGTCTCACTTTCCAACTCGCGTCTCCCTATGTCTCTTCCTCTCTCTAACTCTTTCTCTCTCCTCTTCACTTTCTCTCTCCTCATAACTATATATTATTTTATGGCGCGTGCGCGAGTTCCATGGATTCCAGACTTTCGGCTTTCCGTGATTTAGGCGAGTGTCCTCGCTCTCGCCTCCATTTGGGTTTCCCCGCTTCGTCGGGTCGACATATATTTTATTCCCTGTTTTCATGTACTTTGTATTGGGCTGAGTCCCTGTATTTGTGTATGGCCGAGTGCCAATATCTGGACATGTATTGCTCTGTGACGAATGCTTGTACTAGGGTAGTTTCCTTCTGGTACATATACCATGCCTGTGATGTATTGTACTGCCTTATACCATACTTGGCTTCCGGACCCTTCAACCTCCGGTCACTCACTATCTCGAAAGAGATGTGATTGGGACCGGCAGGTCTCTCAGTTCAGCCTCCGGTCCCTCACTGTTTCGGAAGAGGCGTGATTGGGATCGTCAGGTTTCTCAGCTTCGCCTGGTGAGCATGCTTAGCACTCAGTGCTTTATTCACTAAATTCGTTTAGGCGAGTTGCTGCCGGATTCCCCACTCGTATCTTAATCCGAGTGCCCCGGTAGCCTCGCAGAGCGTATTAGTGTCTAAACTCTGTTCGCTGCTTATGCCTCCAGCTTGTTCAGCTCCGCCTGGTTATCATGATCAGCGTTCAGCGCTTTACCACTAGATTCGTCTAGGCGAGTTGCTGCCGGATTTACCGCTCGTACTTCAGTCGAGTCGTCCCGGTAACCTCGCCAGATGCTCCAGTGTTAAATACTGTTTGCTGTCTGTACTTCCAGCTTGCTCAGCTCCGCTTGTTTGTGCTCAGCTACTATTCTACCCCATGCCATTACTTCATGCCTGACACCTGTCTATACTACTTGTCGTTTTCATATTACTTTTAACACATGTATATCACCTGACAACTGATGTATTATCATCTAACACCTGACATGCTACTTCTTGGCAAAACCCCTTGTTATGACATGACTTGCCACCAGACTAATATCAATCTCTTGACATGACTGGTTACCTGTCTAATATCATCATCCTGTCATGCCATCACTTAACACCCGGCATGATATACTTGACCTGTGATTATCACATTTACGGGAACCCTGCCTTGTTACCCTGTATCATGATCAGTGACCTGTTATCCTGTATTATATACAGTGACCTGAACTCCTGAATTCCTGATCATGTCCTGTTCCTGTTATTCCCGTAAATTGATAATTAACCTAATAAATCATAAAAGGAACAACTTGTATTGGGTCGGGGGAAACATGCGGATATCAATATGTGTTCGTGTTTACAGTGGCTTTTAGGAATGTTGTGCAACTACATGTTCCGGTCTGACCTGTGGGCCTCCAGGGGACCGAGGGGAGAGCTGGCTCCCTCATTACTGGTACCATCATGATAAGGGCATACATAAGTCCCTCCTGTTTAGCCTTGCGGCTGGCTTCCGTTTCCATGCAACGGAACAATCCTGGACCGTGGTCCCGGGCATGCACGGGACCCACTGTAAACATAGTTCGTTGATACCTCCGCTAGTTTCCAATAACAACCTTGCTTTACTCGGATATGGATCTATGTGTGCTGGGACGCTAGTTCACATAGCTAGATATCAGGGTAAGACGAGTAATAATAAAGTGTCTAATAACCGGCTCTTTAAGTTGTAAGTAGAGGTATGTGGAATGGGACGCATACTGAAGCCTGCAGCTTAAACGGCTTTGAATCTGTGATATGCCTCATCATATTTGCTTGTACTGGTTTTTCATCGGATTTCCGGTTTTATGGTTATTATTATATTAACTGCTCATGCTCTACTTTATCCCTTGTATCCACTTGCCTCCTGTTCATTATCTTATCATGCCCAGAGTACAATTGGATTGTATGTGCTTGGATTATGGAGACATAAGATAAAGGTATATAGATGAGGGTTTCCTTGTTTGGATTATTCCTTCGACGTACTAGTCTTATGGAGCCGTGATCTGAAACCATACAATCAGATTTGCTCGTCCTCGGCTATACTTGGTCTTATCGCTTTACATGTGCTTATCCTTGCTCGCCACTTGGCTTTTGTATCACCACTCGCCTGGGGAGTTTCATCTGACTCCCCTGGATTCTCATGTCCAGGTCAAGGAGCTTGGAGCGTGTGGATTCTTCCAGTTGCTGATCAGAGTGGCGCAGCTGAAGCGTGGATCTCCAACGGACCATTCAGAGCTCTATTCTTCCAGGCCCCCTGTGTGCCTCTCGAGTTTTCCTTTTGTAAACTCGTGAGTGCCCTTTTATACTGTTCATTCTTGTACATCTCTTTGTAATCTCGCAATTGCGCATATCAGTGATGTAATATTCATGTAATATTGGATCACCTCTGGTGATAACTTTGTAATTGTACTCATGTGTTGGAATGTATAATGCACCACTTGCTTCCGTACTCTGATTCTTGCCTGTACTGATGCTTAGCGTATATACGTGAGGGTATTTCTGACCTGCGTATATACGTCGCAGTAACGTCTCCGTACTCGCAGGATCGGGGCGTTACATGATGTTAGGTTGATTAGAATGGAGAATTGGGTGGTGGTGATGGGGAATTTTGGAGAAGATGAAGGTGGAGGTTAATGGGTTTTTGTTGAAATTGGAGGTGGTGGTGGAGTTTTTGGGGTTGATGGAAGTGGAGAAGTGAAGAGGGGGTGTGGAGGAGGGGATGGCCGGCCCTAGGGACGGCGGGTGGCGGCGGTGGTGATGGTGAAGGCGGCGGCCGTGAGTGGGTTGCGTGAGTTGAGTTGTGAAGAAGAAGATGAGTTGCTTCCTTTTTTTGGATTTCTTTGATTTCCCTCCAATTGAATGAGTATGAGGGTGATTTAATAGATGATAAAGGAGAGATTTGATGGCTTAGGGGATGGTGATAGGGGATGCGCAGCCATGGCTGTCGGGCGGCGACAACGGGCGAGGATTAAGCCGTTAATCGTGGGGAGAATTCAATGATAATAAAAGAAAATGAAATAAAAGATAGAAAATTAAAAAAAAGATTAAAAAAAGGAAATAAATTATTTAAAATTTTTATTACTATCTATTTTATTTGTTAAAATTTCTGGTAGCATAAAGTAGTAGAGTAGAGGAGGGAAAAACCAGAAAGAAATCGCCGGTAAAAATATTATTATTTAAATAAGACGAAAATTTGACTGTTTCAGAAACGTACCGAAAAATTCTCAAAAATAGCAAATATTATTCTAAGATACATGGTGAAATCGGATTTGAGAATTTGATTTAGTTTTCAAATAAAAATCCTGGAATCTTCCGGCGATACTGGCCGACACCAGGATCGGTCAAATTTTGATAAATTTAGAAAAATCTCAAAAAATGTATTTAGATAGAAAATGAAATTCTAAGAAGTACTGTGAAAGCCGTTTCTGAAAATTCAAACCTATTTGAAAACTAAAAATCGGGGATCGGTCAGCGATACCGACCGATACCGGTTTTGGAGATTTTGCAGAAAAATTTCAGAAAATTCCAGAAAATCATAAAAAATCTAAAATATTAGAAAACAGTCTCTGAAACTAAAATCAGTCAAATCAGACTATTAGAAAGTCAAATCGGGCTACTGGCTGGTATCGGGTTCCCGGTCCGGGTCAGGGCTTACTCTCGGTCTGAGAATCCAGATCTGATACCCAAAAATATAAGTGATAACAATTCAAAAACACATACAGGAAGAAAATTGAGCAATATGGTCGAAAAAAATTTTGGGACTCGTATCTGGGTACGTATCCCGGGTACGGGGTGCTACAAATTTCTTTACTCGCGGATTCACCTTATCATTTTTGGCACTAAAGTAGGCCGGACTTCCAAATTCCCGTAGCAAACCATGATCTTGAGAAGCTTTTCTAGACCAAACTTTCAGAGGAGTTTTACCTCCTATCCCAGTCAATGACAATCCATTTATGAGATGACTAGCATATACAATCGCCTTAGCCCAAAACCGCCTCAGCCCAAAATGATTTGTCTAATCGTGCATTAGACAAAAAACACCGAGCCTTCTCCAGTAAGAAATAGTTTATCTCCTTAACCAACCCATGTATTCTATCTGTGAAGTGATTAAGAATATCAGTGTTCTGACCAAATTATAGGAATTGGTTCTTGTATCTTTCAACATTACCGATTTGTAGCTCCTTGATCTTTCTACCAGTCTGTTTCCCCATCCTATCCTTTCATTTCACCAGCATATCTAGGATTCAAATCTTTATCTCATGGGATATATCTGACAATGCCTAGATAAATTATCAATAAAAGAGACAAAATACCTATGACCTCCAAGTAATGTAGTCTTCGCAGGTCCCCAAATACTTACACGAAAACAATCAAGAAGACTTTTCGAGTGGTGAATAGTGGTGCAGAATTTCACCTTCTTCATGTCCAGAATGCTCGTGTTCACCCAATTCCAAGTTGTAGGTAGATACATCTTCCAATGATCCCTTCTTTGCTGGAGTTTGCAAAGACTTTTCTCCTCTGTGTCTGAGCCTCATTTGCTAGACTTGTTGTAATATCCTTACTTAGTAATACTGTATTTTTATTTTTTTAAAGTAATTATTTTGATTTACTAATTATTTTCTTATTATTATTAATTAACTTGATGTATAGTTATTATTAAATATACAAATTATTTTAAGATGGTAAATGGTAATTTGGCTTTATATATTTACCATTATTGCTTGTTATCATTTTAATTACTAATTAGTATTTTTCTATTACTATGGTTATTATAATTTTAATTAATGTTAGTATTTATTTTTACTTTATTTATTATTCTATTTATTTTTGTTAATTAACTTAATTATCACTTCTTCTTTTCTGATTATTAATGGTACTAATATTCAAATTGTTTTAGATATTATATGATAAGTTATCTTTATGTGTTATTACTAGTTTTATTTAATAGTATTATTAATTACCATTACTATTATTATTTTTAGATAGTAATTGTTATTGTTATTATTATATTGTTATTCTTATTCTTATTTATTATTATTAGTATCTATTGTTATTATTATTCTTATGATTAAGTACCATTATTATTATTAGTGTCATTAGTATTAATATATTGTTGTTGTTATTATTATTATTATTGATATTACTGTTAGTATTATTATTAGTATTATTAATTATTGTTATTAATGTTTATTATTATTACTATTTATTATTATTTTGTAGTGTTGTTAATGTTAATTGTGTTCTTTTATTCTTAAATCCAAACCCTATGACACATTACCTTAGAACTCATGACCCATACCTATATCCAATAGGCTATTTTCACTACCCAATACCCATTAAGACCCACAACCGCTACCTAAATCTACCCTCTATATAATCCTAAGAAACCTATGCCCTAACCATAATCTCCAATCACATCAGCCCTTTGTCGCCATCAGCCTCTCCTCCTCGCGCATCACCAACCCATCCTCCGCCAGAGTGAGTCGGTCGAGCCACACTACCGAGCTCAACTCCCCGCACCACAGACCTCCTCCCGGTGCGCATTAGAACTAGCGCCTGTAACTCTTCCCGGAGCAGCGCACATTCCTCCTTCTGCTAGCACACCAGAACCCCATCAGCCCTCCAACAGATCCTCCCCTAAGCCACCCTCCGAGCCGCCGACACTCCGCGGCATCCCAACCCTCTTTGACAACAGCTCCGCGAGCACCCTCACAGCCCTGAGAATAGCCCATGCGCAAGCCCCCTTCCGGCAGCAACACAGGCCCATTCAACCTTCCACCAGGCCTCATCCATGGTTGCCCCATCTCGGGCCCATCTTCCCACCATGGCCTTCCCCTATGACAGCCCACAGCAACAACCACAGCAGCTCCAACAGCCCTTGGTCGGCGATTCCCCGATTCCGTCTGCGAGTACTCTGTCGTCCTCCCGGCCTTCGTCTCCACCCCGCGGCCTCCGTCGAGCTGTCGCATGGCCGTGGCCGTCGCCGTGCCTCCTTTCCTCCACCGTGAGTTGTCTCCCCTCCCTCTTTCTATTTCTCTCAATGTTATGCACATTTGATTAAGTTTGTGTTTTAATGTATGTACAAATGTGATGTAAAAACATATATGCATGGGTCTTGTGTGCGTGAGTGAAGCATGTGTGCATTTAAATAGAATGTGAAAATATATGTATATCCATGTATAATTATGTGTGGCGTTGTTAATTAGTGGGTTTTATTGTATGTAAGTGTATGTATATAAGTGTATATGTGTGTATGTATGCATGATTATTAGTGTGTATATATATGTAAATATATGTATGTATAGAGGTGTATGTATGTGTATACTTGTATATGTATGTATATGGGTATACCCGTGGGTGTATACACGTGTGGCGTGCTTGTATGGGTACATGTGTGGTGTTGAAGAAAGCTCGCCCTCGGCCCAGTCAATAATTGGGCTAGGGTTGATGATGAAACTAAGATCCCAAAGTTTTTAGGGCTGAGACTGACCTTAGGCCTGACCCCAGCTTCCACCCAAGCCCCGGCCCTTATAAAAGCCCATATGGCTCATAAGTCTCTACCCTTATATAGTTGATTCTCTTTTTTTTATTTATTTAATTTATCAACGTTTGTCTATTGTTTAAGCTTGTTAGTTGTGACTAATATCTAATTTTTTGTTATATGAAGATGAATATTATGGCTCTAATTTTAATTATATAGGTTTTATTATTGAACTTGTTTAGATATTTTTCTCTGTGGGTTTTAAATTATGGGTTTTGTTTTTATTGTTGTGCATGTGGGAATAGTGTGTGCTCATATCTTGTTTGATGAAATGCATGAGCGAGAATCATATGTTTTCGTTTAATATCCTACTCTCTTTCAAAAGATAAAGAAAGGAAAAAGTAAATGCCCAAAGGGCTGGCTCAACGGCCCTGGGCTCAGCTCCAAAGCCACAGGGCCAGGGGTTTGGTCGGCTTAGTTAAGGCGCAAGGTCGAGATTGGGGCGAAAACTAAGGCCTCAAAGATTTTAGGGTAGGGACTGGAGTTGACCTTGAGCCCAGTCAATCCCTGATTCATTATCATCCCTATGAAGAAGTGATCGCATAAAAAGACTAGTGTAACGAAGAAATAGATTAGTATATAAAAGAAATTTTTGCTATAAAAATATGTTAATATACTATTTATTGATTTTTTTTATATAATAATGATCTATAGGCTAACAACAAGTTGAATGGGCTGCGGCCCAGCAGCCTGACTGCTTCCCAACAATCAAGAGGGGGACTATTAAAAAAAACAATCAAGAGGGACTCGCTAAGTCATGAACCAACCAATAGATCTCTCTGTTGGACTCAAAAACTCAAATTAAACCCTAGTTGAGGGTAAAATTCCCCTTAAATCCCCTCATAATCCTTATATAAATGCACCGGTGACTCACTGTAAAATGTACGCTCTACAAAATCCTTGCTATCAACTATTTTTGATTGGGCTCAAGCCCCGATCTCTTTGACATTGTTTTCACTTCTTGCACGTCTTACCCAACAAAGTCGACAGTTAACATGTTAATCGATCGACAAATAACCTCAGGATTTTTGCAGAAACAGTACTCATTCATTTGTAAAAGCTTGTACCTTCTGATCTTGCCCTACACAATGTGCAAGAATTAAAATATAAGGTACACCACTTGTTAAACAATAACTCGAATTCACTGTAGACGAAAATGACTAGGGGTACATGAATCTCACGGTGATTCATGCGTAGGGAGAGAGGAGATAAGAGGAGAGAAAATACATCGGGAGAGTTTTTTAAACTCATTGGAATAGATAGTGCAGAGATCGGGGTTCAGAGGAAGCGAGAACGCTGTTCGTAGCAGGTCAGGACTGGGGCCAGCCGATCGCCCGGTAGACTGACGTGCACAACGTGCACAGGCGTAGCCCGTCGACCGTGGTAAGGAGAACGGTCGACCGAAGCGGTCGACCGACTGGCACTCATTGGGTTCCTGTTGGTCCCAGTCGTCCGACTGGTCGATCGAAGGACAGGTCGGTCGACCGGCCTGGTCGACCGACAGGCGTACTGCTTCTCCTAATGGGATTCGGACTTCATATCTGAAAAGGAGTCGAATCCAATTGTGGTTTCCTAAAACCCTGGGAGTCTCTGACTATAAATAAAGGGATAAAGCCCTAATGAATTGTATGCAAAAAAAATTTGTACTTGATTGTTGAATCAATAAATCTCTTTCTCCCTTACACTGAGGACGTAGACAAAATTGTCAAACCTCATTAAATATTGTGTTTGGGTTTCTCGCTTGTTTATTTATTCTTATCCTTTGGGTACTTCTCCGCTACATCTCTCTCTGTTTCTTGAGGTTCCTCAATTAGGTTGTTGCCAAGGCACGCGCAACAAGTGGTATCAGAGCATCCCAGGTTCGACGTGAGATTGTGTGTCGATTTCAAGAGCATTGATGGCTGTTTGGCGGAGATCGTGTGTTGATCTCGGAGCAGCGTTGGAACTGTTTGTGGGATCATGTGTCGATCTCAAAACAGCATTTGGATTGCTCAAGGAATCAAATTTGATCAAATAGATCATTTCTGAAATTCTCTTAGTGTTTCACTTTCAGGTAAAGATCCTATCTTTGTCTAGATTTTGATCTAACTCTGTTTGCTTTCCTCATTGCTTTGAGGGATCTATTGAGAAGATAACTAGAGATAGTACATCTACGATAAAATCTATGAATTCACATCGATTGAAGATTGATGTAATGAAGTTTGACGGCAAGAACAACTTTGGTATGTGGAGATGTGAGGTGATAGATGCATTGACGGCATCAAACCTCGAAGACACTCTACGGTTAGAAAAAAAGCGTGAGACTACTTTTGAAGAGGATTGTGACAAAATGAATCGAACGGCGTGTGATTTGATTAGGTCTTGTTTAACACAAGACATCAAGTATCATGTGTTATATGAAACATCTATAAGGCAGCTGTAGGAGAATCTGAAGAAGAAGTATATGACAAAGAGCATAGAGTCTCGTTTGTAATTGAAGAGTAGGCTCTATGACTTCCAGTTGAAAAAAGGAGTCTCCATTGATGAACACATGAATAACTACACCAAGCTTTTTACAGACCTAGTTAACGTGAATGTGAAGATCGAAGAAGAGGATAAGACGTTGATTCTACTGAATTCTCTTCCTGAAGAAGAGTATGAAACGTTCATCCTAACTTTGATCAATGGTAAACAAACACTTAATTACAGTGATATGTCAGCTTCTCTTGTAAATTATGAAGCGAGGAGGAAGGACAAGCAGACTTCTTCCAATAGTACATCAGCAGAGGCATTGATGGTAAGAGGCAGAGGTTCCAATTGAAAAGTCAAAGGCGAGAGTCAGAGATCAGAGTCCAGATCAGGGTTCAGAGATCTGAAGAAGAACCAGTGTGCCTTTTGCAAAGAGATAGGACACTGGAAGGCTGATTGTCCAAGGATAAAGGATAAGAGTAATAAGAATGAGTCGAAGACTGAGGCAAATCTAGCACAGTTGGTCAGTACTCACGCAAGTACTTCATAGGTAGATGGATCAGATCCAGACTCATCGGTATTCTTTTTCTCTGTCACTACTTCTATCGTTGGTTACTCATGAGACTCTGAGTGGTTGTTATATACTAGAGCTACCTATCATGTATGTGTAAAATCACCTAGAGGGGGGGTGAATAGGTGATGGCTAATCTAATGGTCACTTAATGCGGAATTACAAACTTATATGATGCAAACTAAAACTTCTTACACTAAACACCACGTATAACACAAGAGTGTAACCGAATTCCCCGTGAAGGGCTCTGGACTAACTCCTCAAAATTCCTCTAAATAAGAGTTGAGGTGCCGCGTTGGCTCTCTTGGTTGAATACAAGTGTTAGCAAACAAAACCCAAGCATATAACAATTAAGCACAATAAGAATATCAAGCATATAAAGATAAGAGCAATAATAGCATGCAAGATATAAACAAGTAAGGGAGAGAGAAAGAGCAATCGCAAATACGAGGGATTTGTTTCGAGGTTCGAGCACACTTGCTCTACATCCCCGCCTTCGACACTACGAAGGATTTCCACTAAAATCGATCCCACCGGATCACTTGGTGCCGCAACACTTACAAGCTCTAGGACTCCCTAGTCCCGTACACACCGTAAGCCCACAAGCTCGCCGAGGCCGCACCTCAAACACCAAGTTCTCACTAGAACCCGAAACACCGCGAACCCGCAAGTCCGCCTCCTCAAAGTACAAAGATGGAACTTTGGTGATCACAACTCTTTGATCACCTAAAATCCTCTCACAACAAATCCCTATAGGTAGATATAGCAATGGATGGCTCAAGTGTTGTGTGAGAAAACAAGGAAAGAAATGGTGGAGGAAAACTCAAGAAAATCACTTTGAAAACACTCTTGATAAACTCTCCTTTTTGATTGGAAATATTGGCTCTAATATAAGTGAAGAAAACCTCTTAAAAGAGTAGGAAAAACTGTTGTAAAAATCTACTTAAAAACTTGTTGAAAACAGCACCCAAACCCTCAAATTTATAAGCTAGAAAAACTAGCCGTTGGAGCCTGGATGGCCTGGCGGTCGACCGCCCGGTCGACCGGCCAACGGTCAGATTTCTGACTGTTGTGCCATCGGTCGACCGGTCGGTCGACCGAGGCCAGGATACAGAGAGCACTGCTCTCTGTCCGGTCGACCGGTCGGTCGACCGGGGCCTTTCCAGAGAGCAGAACTCTCTGGCGGTCGACCGACCCGGTCGACCGGCCCTCCTTCCAGAACTGGCGTGCACGTCTGTGCACGTCGGTCGACCGCCCGGTCGACCGACTTCAGAGTGCGGTCGACCGGTCGGTCGACCGGATGAAGCCAGTACAGAAAAATCTAGGACTAAAAATGTTGACATTTTAACTTGAATAAAATCCCATAAATTCACGAAAAATCTACAAAAATAGTTTTAACACTTTACTTTGATAAACAAACATGCTTGCACAAAATCAAGGCATGTTATAAACACATTGGACTATTTTTGTAACTTGGAAATTTTGGCTAAAAACGAAAACTATATTTTTCCCAAAATTGGTTTTTCCAAAACTTCTCCAAATAAAAAATAAGATATTTAAACTCTTTTAAAGTATAGTGTGTATGGATATGATCCACTACACAAACATGGTGAAATATCTATCTTTTTGACATTAAGCACTAAACATGGTTTTGGTTAAATACATGTAAGCTTTAAATACCAAAAATCAAACCGGTATTTTTCTAAAAGAAAATTATTTTATGAAAACTCATCTAATCAAGAGTGTGTGTGTATATGGTATACTTGAGCAATCCACCAACTATTCTATCCTTTACATTTTAACTAAAATAAAATCTTATAAAAACAAACCTAGACACAAGCCTTGAACTTGAAGTCTTCACTTGAAGTCTTCTTCTCCTTCTTGACTTGGTCCAAACCCGATCCAAAGAGCTAGACTCCTCTTGAGTACTTGATGTGGTCTTGATGCACAAGCTCTTAAATCAAACTGTGCTAGCTTCAAAACTTGACTTTAAATCCTTTGTTGAAGCTACACACCTACTAAGATCTTGATCATGAATCTGAAACTAAATAAACATAAGATCATTAGTACTATAACTACATGAGTTGATCATCAACAAAACTAGAGTGATGGGCCTTTGGGCCAACAATCTCCCCCTTTTTGATGATGACAAAACTCATGAAGTTATATATGCATGGATTAAAGTAAAGCTTCAAGGAAGCTCCCCCTTAACTCATGCATAACAATAAACAATAAGATATGGCAATGAAGCACATAAACTACCTAAACATGTATGCAAATATACGGAGATAAAACATGCCAATCAAGCATAAAACTCACAAATACTTTTTCTCCTATTTGCATAACAAAACATATATGCATAAACATAAATCCTTCTCCCCCTTATGAATAAAGCAAGGAAAACATGCATATATACGAAAAACTTCTCAAAATACTTCTCCCCCTTTTTGTCAATCATCAACAAAGGGGTTAAAGTAAAACAAAATGTTCTCCCCCTTTTTGTCAAAACAAAAATCAATAAAAGGGGTGACATTAAACAAATCAATAAAGGATATATGCGATATACATTCATGAAGAGGAAGACGCTAAGTTAGCTTCCCTACACATATACATTATATGAAAGAGGGATGACAAGCCCTAATTCACATAACGCATAATATGTAATGCATAAGAGGAGATGTGAAACTCCCCCTACACACGTTGGATCGTCTTGAAGACATTTGGACTGGAGTACCAGTTAGTTAGTTGGCTCATGTTGAGTTCTTCTTGAGGTCATTCAGTTGCTGAGTTGTAGACACGTTCGTTGGTCGGCTCATATGGTGTTGATTCTCTTCAGTGAAGCGTTAGGAAGGCATGTATGATACATTCTGTTTAGACAGCTGAGCTGAAATTTGAAATCTTTATAATTGATATTGAAGTTTGAAGAAAGTCGCCTGAAGGAACGACAAACTCAAGTTGGAGCCGGTGTGATCATTTGAAATCAATTGTAAGTGTGTGTTGGCGATTCATTTGGAACCGGTTTCGTCTGTTTGGTCAAGTCGAGATCGTGTGTCGATTTCACCGAGATCGTGTGTCGATTTCGCCAAAATCATGTTTCAATTTCGCTAAGTGTTCATTGGAGTTCAGCTCAGATTTAAAAAATCTTCACCGAGTTGGAGAACTGTAGGGAGAGAGGAGATAAGAGGAGATAAAATATATCGGGAGAGTTTTTTTAAACTCATTAGAAGTGATAGCGCATAAATTGGAGTTCAGAGGAAGCGAGAATGTTGTTCGCAGCAGGTCAGGACAGGGGCCGGCCGACCGCCCGGTCAACCAGCGTGCATAACGTGCATAGGCGTAGCCCGTCGACCGCCTGGTCAACCGTGGCAAGGAGAACGGTAGACAGAAGCAGTCGACCGACTGGCACTCATTGGGCTTCTGTTGGTCCCAGTCAACCGAAGGACAGGGTCAGCCGACCGACCCCGGTCGGCCGACCGACGTACTACTTCTCCTGATGGGATTCAGACTTTGTGTCTGAAAAGGAGTCGAATCCAATTGCGGTTTCTCAAAACTCTGGGACTATCTGACTATAAATAAAGAGGTAGAGCTCTCATGAATTGTATGTGAGAAAAAACTTATACTTGATTGTTGAATCGATAAATCTCTCTCTCCCTTGCCACAAGGACGTAGGCAAATTGACGAACCTCGTTAAAATATTGTGTTTTGCTTCTCTCTTGTTTATTTGTTCTTCTTTGGGTACTTTTCTGTTGCATCTCTCTCTGATACTTAGGGTTCCTCAATTAGGTTGTTGTCAAGACGCGCGCAACAAGTGCCAAAAAAAAACCAACTAGAATGGGATGCCTCTTTTTCTTTTTCTTCTTCTTTTCTTTTATCTTCCTTTTTTTTAATGTAAATTGATTTCCAAAAATTAAAAAAGGGAAACTATATAACATCTTCCTTTGGTCAAACTTTCCCCGCTGTTCGATTGTTCAAGCTCACGAGAAAGGGTGAAATTTAGTCCAGCGTCTGAAATTGATAAAGAAGACACCTGATCATGCATCATATTTCCACAACTCTTTTGCAAAAAAGGGCAAATACAAATTGGAAAACTTTTACCTTTATTATTAATTCCAACTATTCAACTTTAATTTGAGACAATTCTTGAAGCCATTCTAAGCTTGTAAATACAAGAACGGCCATTTTGATCATTTAAACTGCAATATTACATCCAATAATAATACTATAATCAAATCCATCCTTTTTGCTGATCTCCTAATGTTGGGCCTGTATGTTACCAAGCTACATTGTTGAAATCAATCTATGCAACAATTATTCACCAAACTTTCTCCTCTTTTTTCTCCACTTATACCCCTTCAGCATACTCTAGCATTGCCTTGTTCAGCTTCTTGCTCTGAATCCTTTGTTGAATCACTTGCAATCCCTCACTGCAAAACACAGTCAAAACTTGGTTTAAAATGTAAATATCGGCGTCGATATTGGTCAATTATTTTTAGTATGTTTCAGGCACCAATATTTGCAGTAATGGCTCTTGTATCAGCCTAACATATTAAGGTTTAGCTCAAAATGTGAAACGAAGATAAGTTGCACGTTTACGAGAATGCCCTTTGGGGCCAGTACCTTGGAGGAGGGCAAGGAGCAGAGGGGGAGATCATCTGAGAGAACTTAACGGCGTCCTCGGAGTGGGAGACGGCGTGGTTGAAGCATAGGTACCGGCCGAATGCTGAGGCGTTCTCGAAGACGCAAATGTGGGCGTCGACGAGGAAGTCGAGGTCCACCGTCACGAGCACGCCGTCCTCGTACATCTCCGGCGCACCTTTTAGGTATGGCGTCGTGACTGAGAGGTCACGACCCGTTAAGAGACCGGCGTTTATTGAGACCATGTCGACACCCCGGTCCATGGCCAGTGCCCATGCTGTCTTCTCGGCCAGCGTCTTCGCTAGAGCATGCCATAGCTGCCATTGACAGAGGATAGAATTGTCAATTGCTGATATCTTGCAGGGTATTTTTGTCAGAGGTAAAGGTCACAAGTTCAAAACTCAACCAAATCCGGACCAATATCAAAAAAGCTAAAGAAAAAAAGTTAAAGAAATAAACAGTTAGCCTTGGCATGTATCAAAAATTTTAAACCATGCTCAAAGTTTTGTTTCATAATCTTTATATTATTTATTCAAAACCTAGAAAGTTGACGTGCAGATTTGTGAAGGAAAAAAAATTATGTGGCAAGAGTTACTGTGACTGTGAGAACCTTGAGAAAGTTACTGTGAGATCCATCAGGATCAAACTTTGCAGATGAACTCAAATTTTGGTATTTGGAGAGAAAAAGTCAAGTCTAAACAATTAATCTACTATCTGTTTGATTCTGATTGGAAATAATTGAGATCCTTTGACCAGACTCCTCTTGTATATTAAGAATGGTAGGTGCACATGATCATTCAGGAAGGAGACAGACAGAGAGCAGCTAGTCAGTGTCTTAAATGGGCTCTTCAATGATAACAGAGACATTTAGATAATTATCTTTCAATCAATTGCAAGTAAGATAATGAATTAATTAAAGAATTGACTCTTAGGCAATTTGATAATAATAAATTAATGGGGTCCATTAGAAAATTTTATAGAACTGATTAAAAAAACTGGAAGTTTTTGCCTACAATCTCAGGAGTCTTTTACTGGTGGATTTAGGTAAGCTAATTTCCTAATATGTATAAGATTTGGTAAATTCTTTTGGATCAAGAAAGATGATGGACTAAAAACATTGTTAACCTACCCTCATAAAAAGATCAAATTGGACTTGCTAGATTGAGAAAGAATTTTGGTTCTTCTCATAAAAAATTTCTAGAAGGAAAAGGTATTGACCTAAATTTTGGAGGCCAAACTCTCCTGAATTTGTTGTTAACCTACCCTCTTAAAAAATTATAAGAATGGATTTTGGCTAAATAAAGAAGGTCTTTGACCGCTCTGGACAACAAAACAATGAACAAGAAGTTAATTTCAGCTTCCTAAACTAGAAGTTATCCAACTATAAGCAGACAGTAACAAGTTCAAATATACAGTCATAAACTTTATCCATTTTTTGTTATTATGATCTAACATTTGAAACTGGAAGAAAATTTATTTTTGAGGGGGGAACAGGAAATTATACCTTAAATTTACGGCAGAAATTGGGCTCACTCCAGTCCCTCTCGTCGAGGTAGTCCATCGATTTCCGGTCCCCCTTCCACACGACGGCTGTCACTGACGATGTGAACACCACCCTCTCCATGGTCTCTGTCTGAGCACATGCTTCCAAGACATTATGTGCAGTCCTCACCTCCATTTCAACCATAAACTCCTACATGTTCAAGAATTTCATTAACAATACGCACAAAACATAACAAACAAAGTAGGTTGTGTCACAAATTCAGTGCATGCTACTAACATGTTTAGAGAAATTTTTTTTTCCCCCTCGAGGGTGACAATTACATGATCTCAATCTAAAAACATGCATGAATATAATGAAGTTGGTTGTATCACATATCCAGGGCATGCTACCGACATGTTTAGAAAAAATTTCTTCTTTATTTTTTATCGAGATTGACTATTACATAATCTCAATCATGAACTCTTAAGAACATGCACGGATATAATGAAGCTTGTTATGCCACATGTCCACTGCATGCTACTCGCATATTTAGAGAAAAATTCTTCCTTAATCTCGAATAAAGAAAAGGATAACATCACATGATGAATTTTCGAATAAACTGTTTGTAAATTCCCAAAGTTTCTAAAAGAGATATGTGAATACAGTAGATAACTGAGAGCTTGTACCAACACTGCAAGCAACCATGAGACTGGTGCAGCATGAGTGTTGGTTTGAAGAAAGGATCAAGAAATTGGTACACTTTGTCTTGGCAAAATTACACAAGTTTTCCCAATTATAGCGGCAAGAAGCTTTGCGGTTGACAAAAGGGGGAATTTAAAGCTGCGTACAAGTAATTAAAATCTTAGTTGGAGTGGGGTTGGGCCAGCTGCAGACTTGGTCACACCTACACACGGGCCTCATAAACACACACAACCCCCACCTTTAAGAGTTCAAAAAGATGCCAACTTGCACACTTGATGCTGGGGCCAATCCCACAACAGCCCAAATCAGCTGGTTCTCCTCCTGGTACTAGAAAAGGACTAGAGAAGCAAATATTGGCTCAATCCATGCATCACAATGGACACTTTGCAATCAAATGTTCGTTAATTTTGCTGTTTGTTCATAGCACAGACTAGCTAATCTCTACCCATGAGCCGTGCCAGAAGGCAAGGTCGAGCTTGGGCACGTGTTACGCACGTGCATTCTTCATCAAGAGTTTTATGAATAAGAGATAAATATGTATGTGTCAATTGTTTAAGACTTTTCTTATGTTGTGGCGTCTTTTATTTTAGAGTGAATATTTTTTGCCGCCAGCTTCCCTGTTCTTCTTGGAATTACATAGTAGAGATAGAAGTATCTATTGTAGAATACAAGCAAAAAATCTGCCGAACATAACAAATTTTATTATGTGTTCGCTTGTCCCTCTGGTTTCGATCTTATATAATATTTTTGACACAAGTAGAACTCAACGAAACTAAATATTTCTTATGTTCAACTTTTATCTCATTTTAAAATTTCTCTATACTCAAAAATTCAAACCAACACCAGTAAATATAAGATGTTATTATATCCATTCGATGTTATGTCTACAAAGCATAAAGTGTTACCCCAATCAATAAGCGAGTGTAGGCTTATTCCCTCTACCTTAAAACTACAAGCAGAAGAGCATAGAGAACTTACATCATAAGTGGGTTGATCAAATGGAGGCTCAAGTTGTAGAAGAGGCCGGAGCACCCCTTCACGGCGTCGACGATGCTGTGGTAGTCGAACGGGTCCGACCGGAACACCTTCAGCCTCTTGTTCCCCTCGCCGGACAGCCCCTTGGACACACTCAAGTCACCTAAAACACAGTAAGAAAATTTCACACAGGCATAAGATCGAGCAACTCGCGCGCCCAAAGCAAAGAGACAAATTCCCACCCCCACTGATTCTCTAACCTTGATTGCAGAGGGCGGCGTGCACAGTGTACCCTCTCCGGAGAAGGCTCTCCACCAGCGAGCTCCCGAGCCGGCCCGACGCGTCCATCACGCAGACGGTCTTGGAGCTCGGAGGCGCGCAAGCGGGTGCCATGAGCACAGAGGGAAAGAAATATTCAGCCTTAAAAGATTCAGATATAAATATAAAAGTAACCGCCGAGATTTGCGAAGAAGCAAGAGCAGTGGGTTGCAATATTTGAGCAAGAAATTATGGGGGAGGGAGAGGTAATATTTATACGAAGAGGGTGGCGGCCAAAATACAGGGAAGCATTGAAAGGGCGTGTAAGTAGACAGGTGGAAGAGGTTGGTTGTTAGCTATATGGTGGTGATGATGAGAGAGAGAGAGAGGGTCTGGTGGGCAACTAGCGTGCTTACAGGCTACCAAGCTACCTCTCGTTCAAAGAGATTAAAAAAACAAGAAAACAAAACAGCACAAAAAATTAGTATTAGTGAACAGAAATATATGAGGATTACGTGGGGTACTTTTTGACTATGAAATTGACAGAGAGAGGGATGAATGGGGTCTCAAGACGTCAAACTCAAAACTGCGCGAGAAATTGCCCTTTAACCTGTACACTTTTCCTTGTCTTATCAATAAAGGGAAGTATTAGGATAAGAAGTGGGATACATTCAGAAAATTTGAAGTTTAAAGAAATTCTGAAGTCCATGAGTTGACTGCTTCTTTTCGAGCTCTTCAACTAAATCTTTTTAATGATCATGCTTAAGAAATAAGTAACGTTTGATTATTTCATTATTAAAAAGAGTTTCTCACATAGTAAACAAAAAAACTAAAATGTGTATGAATGTACTTTATATTTGTAGCTTCTTAGATATAAAATGTGCTGAATACTTTCTCAAATCAAAAAAAATTTCTCAATAAATTATGAATTCGCGTTTTCTTTTTGTTCCTATCATCTTACTGGAAAAAGAATAAATACAATATAACAAAGTATCTCGTCTAGAAATCTTGGGGTTCTTAGCCTTAAGACACTTAGCTATGTTAGGGGCGTGATTTTGATATCACTTGTAAGGACTTGGGACACTATCTTAAAAGACTAGCCTTTCTAGATAGATTAACTCAAATCTTTATATATCTAAGATCATTATCTTGTCTAGCCGATTTGCGAGTATTTGTTCGCACAGTCCAAGACTACCTTGTATCAAATGATTCAAATTAAGCAAGACATTTATTTCAGTTTAGTAGAGCACATACCATGGAGACTGAGAACTAATTCAGTTGAGTCATTTAGTGAGTGAGAGCACCAGAGCTGTTGCTATTTGTGTAAGGGTGTGGACTTTGTTGCAAGCTTTGGAGCGTTCAACTCTTTTATCAGCTAGGAAATTGTCAACTGTTAGATTGTGTCCATTATGAGATCTTTTCTAGCAAGTGTTAACATATTTTGCTAGTTTTAGTAGTTTATATTTGTTTAGTATTTTGTCAACTATCACACTATTTGGAGTTAATTGAAAGCTTTTTGATTGAGAATTGCTGGAAATGAATTTGGTCTACTTTATAGCAAATTTTAGTAGCAACCATATAAGTTACTTGAATTAATTTTTAAGAAAATGGTTTATCTTAAGAAAAACAGAAAAAAGAAAAGAAGTTTTCTTGTCCTTCTTCTTCTTCTTTTTTTGCTTTGTTAGTTATTGTTACTAATATATTGAAGTTCGTCTTTTTTTATTTTATTTTTTCCTTTTAGCACTTTCTTTTTCCATTTTTTGCCACAGTTTGAGCCTGAACTTATACTGAAAACTTTTCAAAATTTATTTCAAATTCTCTGCCACATCTGAGTTAGGCCTTACGTGCTTCTTAGTCCTTCTTGAATGTATCATCTTGTTGGTAATTTTTATTTAAAGCACATCAGATAAAAAGAGTGAAATATACGTGAAATAAATATTTAGACTTCAACTCTTATTATAACAAAATGGGGTCTTTGACAGTTAGATGCCCCTCGTTTCCCTGCTGGAAAAGACAAATGGATTCATTGGGAGGTCAGAGAATTTTTCTCGGATCAGAGAAATTTAATATTATACAGTTTCTTTTATTGCGGTTATTAAGGCTTGGCTGCAGGTTTCAGTATGAGCCAGCTAGCCAGTACATGATATACAATTACTCCCACAGTCCACCGAATTTGCATTTAATGGAAAGGTCAACTTTTCCTTGGGAAAGCCCAGAGATGAAGCCTCCATATCGGAGTCAACCTTTACTCAAGAAAAGTAATTCATGACTCTCACTCTCTCTCTCTCTTTTTTTTGGTTTTGGTAGAATAGAAGAGAAGAGAAGAATTGATCCTTCTTATTTTGTAGGATTAATTGCTAATACAACCTATTGTATTATAAACACTGGAGCATTAATTGTCTCATAATTTTTTATTAGCAAGCATGCTTCTTGGCTCCTAAACAGAAATTGACCCGGGGATATGTCTGCTCCTAAACAAAAGTCGTCCCTCACCACGAATGTGTCTAGTTAGCTTTGCCCACTGTGAAATCGGATTTATGAAGCCATTACCAAGATGTGTAGCTAGTAGAGCTTGGTGCCAAGCTCTAAGATGTTTGAAGCCGATGCCTTCTTGGATTCGGTTCATGTGTGTGAGCCACCACACATATATATTAAAAGACGACCAATCCTGCGCTGACATATGGATAGGATGTCGGGTTTCAAAAAAAATAAAA
The DNA here is from genome assembly GCA_038442645.1 of Agave tequilana. Classification (NCBI taxonomy): domain Eukaryota; kingdom Viridiplantae; phylum Streptophyta; class Magnoliopsida; order Asparagales; family Asparagaceae; genus Agave; species Agave tequilana. The sequence goes on from JAVJIF010005687.1 coordinate 97,595, forward strand.
TTTTAGAGTTTCAATCTCATTTGTCAACGCGTGATTAATCGTCTTATAATATGTGGGTGTGGCTCACACACATGAACCGAACCCATGCCTCCTTTCTCTACCCGTCTTTAGCATGTATTCTAAGAAACCCAATGAATATATTGTAGGCTATCAAAAAATTACTGAAGACAAAACCTCAGATGCGAACCTCCTAGACACGGAGATCGCGTTCCAGCCTCAGACGCGGACCTCGCGTTCCAATGTCAGACGTGGAGGTCTCCAGACGCAGACCTCGCGTCCTTTGTCAGACGCGGAGGTCGCCAGACGTAGACCTCGCATTCCAATGTCAGACGCGGAGGTCGTCAGACGCGGACTTCGTGTCCTTTGTCAGATGCGGACTTCAGCCAACTCCGCGTTTCAACTCAAACGCAAGTCTGAGCAGCTCTGCGTTCCAACACAGACGCGAGCCTGTGAGCACCGCGTCTCAACATCAGAGTAAGGTCCGCGTCCAGCGCGAAACCCGCATTTTTGCTATAACTGAGCCACGAACTTGGTCAGTTACACCCCATTTTCTCTCCACATAATGGGGAATAACTTTCCATTATGGAGAGATTTAAGGAGTTGGTTACACCCCTCCCATTATGGAGAGATTTAAGGGGTTTGTTACACCTCAATTCCTCTATAAATAGCTATGAATAGCTAGAGAAGGGGGAACCTGGAGGAAGGGCTCAGCGGAGGAGAAAAAAGAGGAGATCTCTCTAAAGGGATGTAAGGGGACCCATGGAGGGGGCCTCTAAAAAGGGGTTGAAAAGGAGAGTCCTGGTGTAGGAATCTAAGAAGCCATAGGCAGAGGGAAGAGCTACCTCGCCAGAGTTCGGTCTTAAAGCGCTTGAAGCCTAGAAAGAGTTCAACTCTTTCTGTTAACTTATTAAGTTCAAGTTCTTTAAATCTCTTTGAGATTCCATGACTGATAGGAGTTGTGCTACTCCATCAGCAGATCCAAGAGAGGATCCACAAGAGAAACTTGATGTTTGGCCAGTCAACGGAGAACAAGACTCACTCTCTATCGCTACACGAAGAACCCAGCTTTAAATAAAGAGGAGGATCAATCAAAAGATTCCTTCTCTTATAAGAGGATTATTGATCCGCTGAAACTTTCTTTACTATCAAATAAAGAATTTACTTCTCGATCTTCAATTTTCCTCCACCAAACAAAAGATGGCGACTCCTCTGGGGAGATTATCTTTCTCAACCAACGAGAAAGTGGTGGCACAAGCCGATGTCAAGATGCTTGGATTCACAGTCGAATCGCTTGTGATTGAATTCGACTAAGAGAAGTTGAACTCCCCCAAAGTTTCGGAAGTCTCCCGTGGAGATAACATGATCAGCCCCAATGTCTTTTCAGAGACCCGCACCATGACCCACGGTTAAGATGGCAATAGAGACCAATCTCCCCTCCATCCTTTTATCAAGGCACTTCCAGTTCCGGATGCCGGGGGTTCTCAACAACCTCTTCGACTCAATCGGAATGCCGAGAGACTGCGAAGGCATTGCACTCATCGTCAGCAGACAGGAGTGGTTGCAACAGCATATGTGGCCCGCATCAATGTCTCCTACGAGACCCGCGAGGCCAATAATGATGAAGGCAAATCTCGCCGCAAAACTCCTTCCAAGGCTCAGCAAACTCAATTTATAGGGGGTTCGCATTAACTCCTGCGAGCCAAACGGATTGCTGATCGTCGACAAAGACGTCAAGTTCATCATCAGCAAACAGAGCTCGCTTTCACCCCCGCGTTTCGGTTCGCTTTCAGTCCCGCATTTCTGCAAGAAAATGCGATGCTCGCGTTCACGAGCGGCGCGTTTCAGCGCCAAAACGTGAAGTTTGCGTCCATCGTCAAGCTCTGCCAAAACGCGAGAACGCGCGACCCACGTTCAGCCTAAGGCCGCGCCAGGACATGACCTTAGCTTTTCATTTTTAAAATGCGAGAGTCACTGACAGTGTTAAAGGATGACCTTTGTGTTTCTATTTAAAAGCACAAGACACGCGTTTAGCAGGAGGCTGCGGCAGAATGAGATCATCGCGTTTCACTTCAGAAACGCGAGGTTCGCGTTTAGCCCCAAGAGGCCATGTTCAAATATGAACTGAGAAGCTCTCATCCCATGGGTTCGAGTGCCATTGCGAGCAGTTCATCACGGCGGTGCTCTTTGATTGTCACTGCAACTTTCAGATAACTGAGTTGTCAGTTTTTAGCCTGTAAGGCTTCAAACTCAAACTCTTTTAAGAGACGCAGACCTCGCGTTCTAATGTTAGACGCGGAGGTCGCCAGACGCGGACCTCGCGTCCTTTCTCAGTCAAACGCGGAGGTCGACAGACGCAGACCTCGCGTCCTTTCTCAGTCAAACGCGGAGGTCGTCAAACGCAGACCTCGCGTTCCAATACCAGACGCAGAGGTCGCCAGACGCGGACCTCGCGTCCTTTCTCAGTCAAACGCGGAGGTCATCAAACGCAGACCTCGCGTTCCAATACCAGACGCGGAGGTCGCCAGACGCAGACCTCGTGTCCTTTCTTAGTCAAACGCGGAGGTCATCAAACGCAGACCTCACGTTCCAATACCAGACGCGGAGGTCGCCAGACGCAGACCTCGTGTCCTTTCTCAGTCAAACGCGGAGGTCGCCAGACGCAGAGCTCGCGTTCCAGTACCAGACGCGGAGGTCGCCAGACACAGACCTCGCGTCCTTTCTCAGTCAGAAGCGTCAATCGCCAGACGCATACGTCGTGTCCTTTCTAAGTCAAACACGGAAGTCGCCAGACGCGGACCTCACGTCCTTTCTCCGACGTGGAGACACGAGCCTGAGTAGAAGGTTTGCTAAAAACCTCAAGGGACTTGGTCCCATCCTTTCCTCCAAAATCTCTTACTAATTCTCATCCACAGAATGGTAGGGCCACAAAAATACTTGTGTTCATCTCCCTAATGAAATGAACTGGAATTTGTCATGTTAACAATAAACCTCTGACAAACCAGAGTTTTCAATCCCCAGTGGATTCTATCAAGTTAATATCAAAACCTCTGACAACAAAACTCATTTAAAATCTCCGCTGTTATGTTAATATTACACCTCTAACAGCGAATCTCCCGCCTCCCTAGGAAATCATCTATTGTCACGTTAATATTATACCTCTGATAATTCATTTTATTTCCACCAAAATCCCCTGCCAATTCTCTTCTATAGAGTGGTAGGTCCACAAATACAATCATTGTTAAGTTTAATATAAAACCTCTGACAATGAAAAGTTTCAATATTCTCCAGCGAGTACAAACTTCACTTGTCGCTCCTCTACATGGTGTCACAAATCAACCAAATTGTCAAGTTAATACTACACCTCTGACATTCCAAACTTCACTTGTCAATTCTCATCAATAGAATGACAAGTCCTCAAAATTGCTCATATCGCAAACCAACTACTGTCATGTTAATATTACACTTCTGACAAACTACTGTTATGTTAATACTATACCTCTAACAATGATTAAGTTGTTGCCAAGTTCAATATTAAACCTCTGAAAATTTTTCCCTCGAACTTCCGTATCGGAGTCGAGATGACCAATGCTAAGTTTAACATCACACCTTTAGCATTACCTCCATTGTTAAGTTTAACACCACCTATAACAGTAATATCTTCAGTCTCCCTAATGAAACTAAAGTTCTTATGGAGCTAAGTTAACAGTATACCTCTAGCTCACATCCTTGTCAAGTTAATATCACACCTCTAATAAGATTCAATCTGATCCGTTAAGTTAATATCACACTTTTGACGGTAAAGAAATATTTAGATCCCCGACGGGTCTACTCTTAGTTATCATTCTCTTCAATAGAATGACAGGTCCATTTAAATTGTTTAAATCACAAAATCTCATTACTGTTATGTTAAACATTACACCTCTAACAGTAAATCTTTATTTTCTAGGAAAATCAATATTTGTCATGTTAACAGTTACCTCTGACAACTCATTCCCTAAAATTCCCTCCAAAATCCCTTACCAATTCTCATCTATGGAATGGTAGGACCACAAAAAGCCTATGACTATTTTTCCAGTGAAATAATCACTGATCAAATATGCCAAATTAACATTATACCTCTGGCATATTCACTGTTAAGTTAACATTAAACCTCTAACAGTAATTTCCCTCAATTTTCTCAGTGGAATAAATTACAAATCGAACCTGTCATGTTAATATCACACCTCTGACAGTAAGACTTTGATGTATCCCAGGGGTAAAACTTTAACTTGTCAATTCTCCTCAATAGAATGACAAGTCCACTCAAAATACTGTTATATTCAAAATCACACCTCTAACAGTAGACATATCCCGATCAAGTTAACATCACACCTCTGACTAAACTTGCTCAAATCACAAGACAAATCCCGGTCAAGTTAACATCACACCTTTGACCAAAATTTCAACTTGTCAATTCTCCTCAATAGAATGACAAATCCACTCAAAATACTATTATGTTCAAAATCACACCTCTAACAGTAGACAAATCTCGGTTAAGTTAACATCACACTTCTGACTAAAGTTACTCATAACACAATATAAATCGCTATTAAGTTAACACTACACCTATGATAGCGATTCTATCGATTTTCCTACCGAAAATGAGACATTCAATGCCAAGTTAATATTACACCTCTGGCATCCATTTCATTATTACGTTAATACTACACTTATGACAATAATCTTTCCTCGAGCTTTCTGTCCAAAGCCGAAATGTCAAATGCTAAGATAATATAACATCTCTAGCATTTACATCACTGATAAGTTAACATTACACCTATGACAGTGATCTCCTCAATTTTCTCAGTGAAAACGAGACCTTTCGATGCTAAGTTAAATATCACACCTCTAGCATGCATTTCATTGTTAAGTTAACATTACACATATGACAATGATCTTCTTCCTTTTGTACTGCTAAATTAATATCACACCACTAGCACACATCTTTGTCAAGTTAATATCACACCTCTGACAATTTAATTTGCTCAAATTGTAAACCCAAACTCGTTACGTTAACATTACACCTCTAACGGTAAAAATCTTCATGGATCTTCAACAAATCCAATCCCACTTGTCATTCTCCCTAATAAAATGACAGGTCCACTTAAGTTGCGTAGATCGCAAAATCAACGCTATTATGTTAATACCACACCTCTAACAGTAACTTTCATTATATTGATTTTCAGTAGAGTACTAGTCATGTTAATACTAAATCTCTAACGATAGACTCTGGCATAATCCTCAGCGGATCAAACTCCACTTGTTATTCTCATCAATAGAATAGCAAGTCCACAAAACTTGTTCAAACCACAAGTCCTGATCCCACTGTCAAGTTAACATCACACCTCTGACAGTAACCTTCTCAAATTTTTCCAGTAGAGTTAATATCACACCTCTTGCAATTAAAACTCTTCCAAAGAAGCTTTGAGCGTTACCTTTGCGACTCAAGCATAGAGCTGCGACTCAATGAACTTAAGAGTCGAGTCTCAACAGCAAGTAAAGGTTACATCTCTACAGTAATTGAGAGCCGCGTCTCTATAACAATTGAGAGTCGCGTCTTAAATTTGGTGAAGTTCGCGTCTCCACTTGATCTGTGTGCCAGAACCGCGTCTGAGAAAGCTGCGTCCTCTCTCTCCCCCAATACAAAGAGTATGTCTCTACTACTATAATCAGTTCAACAATACACTGGCAAAGACAATTGACAACTCCACCGGTTTAATAGTACACCGACAATCAAATTACAACGATCTTTCTTGGAGGCTTCAAGCAGTTCAATAGTACACTCACGAAGACCAGAATTCAGACAAGATTAAGTTCGAGACTACCTCTCAGAAGAATGCCATTCTGATTACAGGAAGTCCCGTTTCAACTGAAGTCCAAAGTATTCCGAAATCCGTCTCAGTCAACCACGGAGTTTTAAAAACTTTGGAGGGGGTTCTGTAGGCTATCAAAAATTACTGAAGATAAAGCCTCAGATGTGGACCTCCCAGACGCGGAGATCGCGTTCCAGCCTCCGACGCGGACCTTGCGGACCAATGTCAGATGCGGAGGTCGCCAGACGCAGACCTCGCGTCCTTTGTCAGACGCGGAGGTCGCCAGACGTAGACCTCGCATTCCAATGTCAGAGGCGGAGGTCATCTGTAATACCCCTCTCCCGGAATACGTGCCTAGTTACGTATTCAGTCCTTTGACCGTATTTTCCGATGTACCTTCCGTATTTGACCGATTTTAATTTCAAATATCATTTTTCAATATTTTAGATTTTATGTGATTTTCTGGAATTTTCTGGAATTAAAATGAATTTCTCCGAAACCGGCGTCGGCCAGTACCGCTGGCCGATTTCCGAATTTTTATCTTCCAAACAGTTAGGAATTTCTAGATGGCCCTTTAGGCATTATTCCTTAGAATCATGTTTTCAACCTACACTCTTTTTCTGGAGATTTTACGAATTTATGAAAATCCCAACTGAGTCGGCAGGTGACTGATTCCGGGATTTTTAATTTTAAAACTACAAATTATTTCTTCAAACGAATTTCACCATGAGTCTTAAAATCTTATTCTTGATTTTTGGTAAAAATTTCAGACCAATCCGAAATACTTGAATTTCGGGCATTTTTCCAAAATTTGCAAAATTCCTTTTCCACTTCATTTCCACCTCATTTCCCACTCACACTTCACCTAACCCCACTCACTCTCTCCCTCTCCCACAGCCGGCCAAGTGGCCAAAGAGAGGACACTCACCTCACCCCCCTTTTACACAAAAGCCCCTCTCATCCATCAAAATTCCACTCCCTTTACAAAAGATCCCAACCTATAAATGCATTTCATTTGCAAAATTCCCCTTCTTCTCATTTTCTTCATCAAGAGAATTCTCTCAAGATCATCTCCTTCCAACTAAACCCTAACTCCAAGCACCCAATCCCTTCACTTCCACCTCAAGATCACAAGAGATTCACCCAAGGCTTCATCAAGGCATCTCCAAGGGAGAATCCTTCAACCTAGCTTCAACTACAAGTTGTGGATTGGAGCCAACACCTCAATCCTTGGATCAAGCTTCAGATTTGAACCCTCCAAGTGAGTTCTTACTCACCAAGACCTAGTTCACACATCACATACTTGAAGTAGAAATCTTTGTTCACTTGCACACTAAAAAAAAAATCCTATTTTTAGGTCATCTAAGCTCAAATCCAACCATTCCAAGGGAGTAATTCTCACACCAAGACTTGTATTAGCCTTAGAGCACTGTGTTTACACTTCTTGTACACATAGGTCACCTAAAACCAGGAATTTAGCCATCAAACACGTTTCCAGAATTTCTGTCCTGTACACTGATTTTCCCCTATTAGTCGACTTACCCTAAGACCTAGTCGACTAGAACACTTAGCTGAAATTTAGTTTTTTCTGGAAGACACAGCATTAGTCGACTTGCCCAAAAATATCAGTCGACTAATAAACTCTCTGGAAACCCATATTAGTCGACTCCTGAATCCACCTAGTCGACTAATCCATCCTGGACCAGAAAACCCAACTTTCTGTATCACAGATCTAGACGACCGAAATATCTGTTAGTCGACTAGTACTTCCTATTAGTCGACTAACCCTCTTACCCTAGTCGACTAGCATGCACTAAAACAGAATTCCAACACTCTGTATCCCAGTTTTAGTCGACCAATCCAAACTCCTAGTCGACTAGAAACCCTATTAGTCGACTAACCATTACCCCTAGTCGACTAATCCTGGCTGTGTGTCATAGTTAATTTCTGTTCTAAATTTAGTACCTATACTTGTTACATGCGTATTATTTCCTGCTTGTTCATGCTTCAATACTAGCACTACATGACATATAACTGAATGGATGCATCCCCTATTGCCTCATGACTTGTTATCGTATATATTCGTTTCATGGCATGTTAAATAACAACATCACCACCTATCATGCCATCTCTTAAAACAAAGCATGATACACCGGACTTTTACATAAAATGCACCAACTTACACATGGGTCAGGGGGAAATATGCGGATATCGATATGTGTTCGTGTTTACAGTGGTATTAGGATGTGCACCATGTTTCCGGTCTTACCTGCGGTACTCCAGGGGACCGAGGGGAGTGCTTCCTCCCTTTCCTGTTTACTGTCATGACAAGGGCATACGTAAGACCCTCCTGTTAGCCTAGCGGCAGGTTCCGTCTTCAAGCAACGGAACAATACTGGGCCGTGGTCCCGGGCATGCACGGGACACACTGTAAACATAGTTCGTCGATACAACCGCTGTTTCCAATAACAACCTTGTTTCACTAGGATATGGAGCAACCGCTGTTTCCAATAACAACCTTGTTTCACTAGGATATGGATCTATGTGCTCTGGGACGCTGGGTCACATAGCTAGATATCACAGTAAGACAAGTAATAATAATAAGACATTAATTGTAGATTTATTGCATATGACTTTATCTTTCTTAGTTTACATCTCTTGTCATGCATTGTTACTTAGTACTATTTCATTATCTCTATTCATGATCCTTGCCACTTGGCTATCTTTTATTTGTTGTATTATGTCTTGACCCTTTGGATTTGCATATTCAGATTCTGAGGCCTGGGTCGAAGTGGAGCCTTCCACAGAGGACTTGGCTTACCTAGGAGAGCAGGCTGACCAGCTCTAGATCTATCCTGCCCGACACTTCCTTTTTGGTTCTCGGATCTCCATCCCTCGTGAGCACTTTTGTATTTTTGACTGTATATCGTTCTTTTGGACTTGGGTTGTGATAAAGGACACTTGTAAAGTGATTTTGCTTATCATAACTTGTATAACTTTGTATTTATATTTTGTAAGTTGGCATATGATTATACCACGCTGTGTGTGTTGTACTCTGATACTTGTTGTACTTATGCTTAGCGTATATACGTGGGGGCACCATCTGACCTACGTATATGCGTTGCAGTAACGTTCCCGTATCATTGAGATCGGGGCGTTACATCATCAGACGCGGACCTCACGTCCTTTGTCAGATGCGGACCTCAGCCAACTCCGCGTTTCAACTCAAACGCAATTCTGAGCAGCTCTGCGTTCCAACACAGACGCGAGCCTGTGAGTTCCACGTCTCAACATCAGAGTAAGGTCCGCGTCCAGCGCGAGACCCGCATTTTTGCTATAACTGAGCCACGAACTTGGTCAGTTACACCCCGTTTTCTCTCCACATAATGAGGAATAACTTTCCATTATGGAGTGATTTAAGGAGTTGGTTACACCCCTCCTATTATGGAGAGATTTAAGGGGTTGGTTACACCTTAATTCCTCTATAAATAGCTATGAATATCTAGAGGGGGGAAACCTAGAGGAAGGGCTCGGCGGAGGAGGAAAAAGAGGAAACCTCTCCAAGGGGATGTAAGGGGACCCATGGAGGGGGACCTCTAAAAAGGAGTTGAAGAGGAGAGTCCTGGTGTAGGAATCTAAGAAGCCATAGGCAGAGGGGAGAGCTACCTTGCCAGAGTTCGGTCTTGAAGCCTAGAAAGAGTTCAACTCTTTCTGTTAACTTGTTGAGTTCAAGTTCTTTAAATCTCTTTGAGATTCCATGACTGATAGGAGTCGTGCTACTCCATCAGCAGATCCAAAGAGAGGATTCTTAAGAGAAACTTGACGTTTGGCCGGTCAATGGAGAACAAGACTCACTCTCTACCGCTACATGAAGAACCCAGCTTTAAATAAAGAGGAAGATCAATTAAAAGATTCCCTCTCTTTTGTAATCGGATTGTATCCGTTGTAATCTTCTATTCAATTAAAAGAATTTTGCAATTGTGATTTTCCTACGCGTACATATATATTCTTCCTTCCTATTGAGCTGCCCCCACAAAAAATCTGGACAACTTCTCTCCCCATCTCATTCAAGAGTGCCCTTAGGAATCACACAATGTGATAGCAAATATATAAGCGTAGCCACTACCCGTCTTCCTGCCTGTGAGATGTACAGAGGGCTAGAGCCTTGCACTATACTGTGCATACCTTTGAGGAGGTCTTCGAAATCTGATTTGTGGAGTTCCTTGGCACTCAAGGGGATGATCAAATACTTCTGGTGGTGATCAGTGACGTGGCCAGGATTTCAAAATCAGGGGGTCAGAAAATGACATTCGATAATATCAAAATGTAAATGTTAAATAACAATAAAAGTTTTCATTTCAAGAGACTAAAAGGAAGGAAAGTCTCAAACTCTAAAACTCTCAACCGATATTCTATTGCATAAAAACGTTTGTTACAAATTGAAACTACAACGTCCAATTTCAAAAATGTAGCTTGCAAACCAAATCCCTTTTACGTATAAAGAGAGAAAATCAAGCACCCAAAAGCATAAGTCGAATAAGATAACAAGATCAATAATAATTACAAACTATCTCGACGTTTTGACATATTTTGAAATTTTTCCATAATTACATCATTACTAATAGTATCAAATATGCCAGACTCGATATATGTTACCAAACAATCATTTATCCATTGATCTCCCATATGATTGTGCAGCTTACTTTTCACGATATTCATACCAGAAAATACTCTCTCAACACTTGCAATTGTCACAGGTAAAATCAATGCAAATTTCAGAAGCTTGTAAACAAAAAAGATATACCACGTCTTTTCCCCTCTTCGCCATTTTTTCTGTAAGACTTGCAATCCCTTTTACTTGTAAAATCTCATTTTTAGATCACACGTCATAAATGAATGTCTCCAGTTGATTACCAAGAATCTCAAGATCAGATGCTGAGAAATTATTAGGATAAAACTTAACAAGATGAAGTTACTTTTCTTTATTAAATGTAACAAAAAAACCACTGAGATTTAAGCATGCTACACTAAAAAGTAACTTTGTGTTCACCTCAGTAAAGTGATTGTTTTGCTGCCCCCTCCTACTTTCTCTTCCGCGCAAGCGATACAATTGTAGTCCCCAACAAATAGGCAAGACCACAACACACACACACAAAAGGAATAATACCATGGATAAGTTGGTCGCTAATAGTGGTGAAACTTCATGCCCACTTCATTATTAGGGCCTATGACAAGATTAAGATCCATGGGCTGTAGCTCATCTCTGCTTTATGGGCTTCAGTAGTAGGACCCAACTTATTCTGGGCCTAATCTTTCTTGGAATAACGGGCCTGCTCCTCCATGATTGGCCTATTTCTCTCACCTTGCATGCCTCCCCACTGAATGGAATTTTCTTTATCATTATTGCCCCTATTTAATTCAAAAGAATTCCCAAAAATCATTCCCTTCTTCTTGGGGTTGGTCCTTTAGACTTTGTCCTGCATGTCTTCTTACATATACCTTTTTTGCCTATCACATAGCACTCAGAATTAATACCATTGTGAGCTGGGCCCAGATCACTGACTTGGAGAAAAGGCCCATTGTTGGCCCGTCGGCTGCTATTTCATAGACCGCATTAGGCCCAGGCTGGTTAACTCCTTCTTGCTCATTCCTACGGTCCCCGTCGGTCATTGACTTCTCTGTCGTATGCCTGAAAGTATACTAAGAAGGGGTGAATAGGTGTAGTGCTAATTTAAGACAAATAATACGAAATTTAAGAACTAATTGTAAACACACAAAGTGTAATCAAGAGTCCGAATTCCCTGTGAAGAGCTCTGGAACTACTCCTCGAGATTCCTCTAAACTAAGAGTTGAGGTGCTTTAAATGCTCTCTTCATTCAATATAAAAGTGAGCACACAAAATATATCAAGGATGCATATGAATGAGCAATAATAATAACAATGTAAGATATAAAGAGAGATGAAAGTTGAGAGATAGAAGATCAAACACAAACACTGAGATATGTTTTGAGGTTCGAGCCACTGCTCTACGCCCCGCCTTCACACAGAAGGATTTCAACCATCCATTACACGATCTACCACATAGGGACTTATTGGCCCAAAGGCCCATCATTCTAGTTTTGATGATGATTAACTCATGTAGTTATAATACTAATGATCTTGTGTTTATTTAGTCTCAGATATTTGATCAAGATCTTAGTAGGTGTTTAGCTTTAACAAAGAATTCGAAGTCAAGTTATGGAGCTAGCACGTGTTGATTCAAGAGCTCGCGCATCAAGATTGCATCAAGAACTCAAGAGGAGTCTGGCTCATTGGATCAAGGTTTGGACCAAGTCAAGAAGAAGAAGATTTTCATGAAGACTTGTGTCAAGTTTGTAAGTATCAAGATTTGTTTTTAGATAAAATGTAAAGGATAGATTAGTTGGTGGATTACTCAAGTACATATATACACACACAAAATTATATGTGTTTTCGTAAGATAGTTTGTATTTAGAAAAAATATCGTTTTGGATTTATCAAAAACTATTTTAGAGCTTATTATCAAAAACATAAATATTTCATCTCATATGTGTAGTGGATCATATCCATACACACTAAGCTTCAAAAGTGCTTAAAATATCTTATTTTTGTATTTGGAGAAATTTTGAGAAAATCATTTTTCAATTTGGAGATTGTTTTTGAAAAATACGATTTTTTTTTAAAATCAAAATTTTGATATCACAAAAATAGTTCAAAATATTTGTAATATGTTTTAATTTTTAATCAAACATGTTTTTATATCAAAGTATATTAATGAACTTATTTTTATAAAATTTATGTGAATTTATGAGATTTTATTAAAGATAAAAAGACCAAGTTTTCAATCCCAAGTTTGTTGACCAGGCTTTCTGGCGGTCGACCAACTGGTCGACCGAGCCAGAAGTCAGTCGAACGGGCGGTCGACCGACGTGCACAGAACGTGCACAGCCAGGGCCCGTCCAGAGAACTTTGCTCTCTGGATCTGCCCCGGTAGACCGGGCGGTCGACCGTTAGGTCAATGTCCAGTTTCGGTCGACCGTTCGGTCGACCGCTTTTCCAACGGTCGAAAATTCGACCGTTGGCCGGTCGACCGGGCGGTCGACCGACAGCAGATTTTTCTGCTGAGTTGGACCCCAACAGCTAGTTTTTGGAGGCCTATATATTAGGGCTGTTTTTGGCTAGTTTTTCCTACTTATCTTAGTGGTTTTCCCCACATGTTTTAGAGCCAATATTTCCATATTAAAAGGAGAGTTTTTCAAGAGGGTTTTCAAAAGTGATTTCTTGAATTTTTCACCACAAAATCTATCCAAGTTTTTTCACAAATACTTGAGCTTTCCATTACTATATCAATCATATAGGAGAGTTGTTGCGAGAGTGTTTTTTAGGTGATCAATGTTTAGATCACCAAGTGTTTCATCTTGTATTTGAGGAAGCGAACTTGCGGGTTCGTGTTGTTTTGAGTTCTTGTGAGAGCTCGATGTAGAGGTGCGGCCTCGGCAAGCTGGTGAACTTGCGTGTGTTATTCTTGCGGGAACAAGAGAGGGACTAGTGAGTCTAAGGAGATATAGTGTGAACTCGTTGTAGGTGTTGCGGCACCAAGTGATCCGGTGGGATCGATTTTTAGTGGAAATCCTTCATAGTGTTGAAGGCGGAGACGTAGAGGAAGAGTGCTCGAACCTCGAAATAAATCTCTCGTGTTTGTAATTACTCTCTCTATCTCTCACTTGTGTTTATATTTTGCATGTTTACATTACTTATATCTTTATATGCTTGATATGTCTTGTGCTTAATTGTTGTATGCTTAAGATTATTTGCTCACACTTGTATTCAACCAAGAGAGTCATAGTGGCACCTCAACTCTTATCTAGAAGAATCTTGAGGAGATAGTCCAGAGCCCTTCACCGGGAATTCGGCTTCACTATTGTGTTACACTTGGTGTGTTTAGCATAATAGTTTTTAGTTTGTTTAAATAGTTTTCTAATTATATTTTATTCATCATTAGATTAGCTAGTCACCTATTCACCCCCCTTTAGGTGAACTTCAATTGGTATCAGAGCTTGGTGCTCTTGATTTGGGTATAACAACCTTGAGTTAAAAATCCTCATTTTAGCTAATCACAATATTTGTTTACACACACATGGATTTCATGACACCTCCCATGTTTGATATTCTTAACATCCAAACTTGTAAAGTTAAGATGTCAATGTACCTCAAAGTCCTAGGCATTCATGTTTATCTTGCTACCATTAAGGATTCATACTTTAGTAATAGCAAGTATCTTGAGGCTAACTCAAAAGCCATCCATGCTTTAAAGTCAACCCTAAATGATGAATATTTATTTAGGGTTTCTAACTTTGATTCGGCCTTTGTAGTATGGAACACTACAGTCTCCCTTGACGAACAAAAGCAATACTATGGGGGAGCGACTCAGATGATGGAAGTGATACTTCCAACATATGCTACATGGTCCAAGGGGATAACCCCCTTGAGGTAAATTCTGAATCCGAGTTTGATGAGGATGTTAACATGTCATATGACGAGCTTACTTTATTTTGTCAACAACTTCTTGAAAAATATGATTTGCTCAAAAAGGATAATAAAAGATTGAAAAAGAAATATGATTCCATTTTAGAAAGAAACGATTCTTTTTAAAATAAATTGGAATGCATTTCGAAACAAAATGATATTTTAAAAAAGGAGAATATTTCCTTATCTTCTAAATTAAATGATCTTTATGAAGGAAATAATTCTTAGAAAAATAAAATTAATTTGGTGGAAAAAGAAAAAGAAATCATTTTAAATGAAAACAACTCTTTGAAAAGAAAATTTGTTTCAAAAGAAAAAGAAAACATTTCTGAAAAGAAAAAGGTTGTTGATTCTCATTCTTGTCATGCTCTTCGTGCTACTATCAATAAAAATGAGATTCAAGTTTTGAAAAATAGAATAAATTATTTGAGCTCAACTTTGAGCAATTATGCATTTAACTATTCTAAATTGGAAACCTTGTTTCAAAAGAAACAAGCTCCACATAGTCATGCACATAACCCACGGCATATATATACACACTATGCACATCATGATCACACTCATTCTCATATGCATGATAGAGTGTACAAATGTACACATTGTAGCCGCAAAGGCCATCTTCCAAGATTTTGCTATGATAGAGTAAATTCTATAAATTTTGCAAATAAAAATGTTTGGGTTCCTTATAATGCTAACCCCTGTGGACCTAAAAGAAAATGGGTACCAAGATCCCCACCTCTTGTGTTTGATGTAGGTGTGGGCTCTTACATGACGTGAGAGATATGGTGCCTTGGTGATGATGCATATGGAATTAGAGGGATATACCCTATTAATGCATCACTATCAAGAAAGTTTGATGGGAGGATCACCATGGTTTAGAGACTTAGAGAATAGTTCATATGGTTTGGTAACTATCTCTAAACTCCTATTTTATTTACAAGCTTTTGTATAAATATTTTTAGCATGCTTTGATTTTGTACTTCATGAGGTGAATACTTGTTTAGATGTAAATTTCATTAAAGCTTGTGTCTATGCTTGTACAAGTAGTGAGCAACATTTGATTCTTATATGTTTGTACTTCATTGCTCATTTGTACTCATTACATGTACATGTATAACCTAGTTTTGATGATTCTTTCATTTATACTTGTCTTCCATATCTTTGTACATATTTTGCTTCAGTATATGTTTTTTTGTTTAAAACTAATAAATATACATGTATACTCTTGAGTCACTTGCCTTCATGCAAATTCTATTATGGACTCTTTAGTGTTTGGGATATATATGTAAACTTTTAGTTTTGATAAAATATACATATACCTTGAAGTTTGTTTTTAATGAAAAATAATTTTTATGATTTTCATGTTTTTGATAAAAGAAATTCATGTTTATTTTGAGCTTTATTGATTATTTTCATGAATTTGCTATTCACATGATTCTTGTGCACCCACATTTCTTTGTTTACTCATGAGTTTATTTCATGAGCATAATTTTGAGTCTTATAGATTTCGAATGTCAATTTTTATGTACTTAGCAATGTTTCATGAGATACATATCATTTGATTTCATGTTTGAAGGATCTTTAACTAGTTTTTCAAAAATTATTTTAACAAGTTATTTATTCTTCATTTGGTAGTATTTTCAATCTACAACTATTTTCAAATCTTATTTTTGAAAACTCCTACCGTTTAAGGGCGGATGGTTGGGCGACCATGCCTTATATGCTCAAAATTAAAAAAAATTTTCACTTTTGTATACTCATGTATGTTTTCCTATATATATATGCTTCAATTCCAAATAATATCAACTTCAATTGGATCAACTTCAATTGGTATTTTCACTTTCATACATATATATGATTTGATTTTGCTTATGCTATAATATTTACATGTTTAAAACACAAATTATGCTAAGCTTGACTTAAATTTAAATATCAATTGGTATCTTAAAAAGCTTATGCATTGTTCTTTTGGTATCTCAAATTTTTTGTTTATCTACAAGTGGTATCTTAAAATTTTGTTTATTTATAAGTAGTACCAACTTATGATTTGTCAAATACAATTTGTTTTCATTGGTATCAAAACTTGTTTAGTTGACTTAAGAAAATTCAAAATTTGTTTTAAAGTGATTTCAAATTTTTTTGATATGTATTGCCTATATGCAAGGGGAGCTTAACATCTCTTCTATATATAGATTCATGTTGAGTGTATCTTATATTGAGGAGCTTGACATCTCTTCTTTATGTGATACACGTGCGTAGGGGGATTTTAACATCTTCACTTATGCATTGTATATTATGCATTATGTGAATTAGGGCCTTGTTATCTCTTCTTCATGTAATACATGTATGCAGGGGGAGCTAACTTCACGTCTCTCTTCTTCATGAATGTATATCGCATATATATCTTTATTGTTTGATTTGTTTTTGCCCCTTTGTTGATGAATAGATTAAAAGGGGGAGAAGAATTTTTGAGAGCTTATATATGCATGTTTATTTTCTTGTTCATGCATATATATTTTGTTTATGCAATAAGGGGAGAAGAATTTGGTAAATTTATGCATGTTTATCTCCTTATTTATGCATTTAGTTTTATGCACTTCATTGAATATATTTATGTTTATTGTTAGGCATAAGTTAAGGGGGAGCTTCTATGAAGCTTAACTTTAATCTATGCATATATAACTCCATGAGTTTTGGCATCATCAAAATGGGGGAGATTGTTGCCCCAAAGGCCCATCACTCTAGTTTTGATGATGATTAACTCATGTAGTTATAGTACTAATGATCTTGTGTTTATTTAGTCTCAGATATTTGATCAAGATCTTAGTAGGTGTTTAGTTTCAACAAAAGATTCGAAGTTAAGTTTTGGAGCTAGCACGTGTTGATTTAAGAGCTCGCACATTAAGATCGCATTAAGAACTCAGAGGAGTCTAGCTCATTGGATTAAGATTTGAACCAAGTCAAGAAGGAGAAAAAGATTTTCATGAAGACTTGTGTAAAGTTTATAAGTGTCAAGATTTGTTTTTAGATAAAATGTAAAGGATAGATCAGTTGGTAGATTGCTCAAGTAAATATACACACACAAAATTTATATGTGTTTCTATAAGATAGTTTTGTATTTAGAAAAATATCGTTTTGGATTTATCAAAAACTATTTTAGAGCTTATTGTCAAAAATATAAATATTTCATCTCATATGTATAGTGAATCATATCCATACACACGAAGGTATGAGTAATACAACTGAGGAATTACAACTCAACACTGAGAGTATACAACTCCTCCTTCTTACACACCTCTACACAAGAGGTAGGCACTAAGCCAAGTACAAAGCAAAATAAAGATTACAACTTGGTGATCTAATGATCACAAATAACACTTGGTGATCTCAAAGGATCACAAATAATTTTTCTCACAAAACATTATCCTAAAAATAGATTTTCAATTGATAGCTCAAGTATAAGAGAAATCAAATTGTTTGGAAGAGAAATCTTAAAGAAAAAATGCTTGGAAAAACTCTAGATACATATAAAAAATAAAGAACAAATAAATTTCCAAAAGACTTATTTTTCTATGATTTTTCAAACTTTGAAAACAAATAAAAGATTTGATTTGAAGCACAAAAACTTTTTTGAAACTTACTGTAGAAACTCAAGAGAAGATAGAAAAAAAATTGCTCTTCAAAAACTTGGTGAAAACATTCCACAACAGCCCTTATATAGGGCCAAAAAGGTAGCCGTTGGTGTAAAAAACTACCTAGAATATAGGCTGTCGGTCGACCACCCGGTCAACCGGTCAATAGTTAAAAATATAACCATTTGAGCATGTCGATCGACCGCCCCAAGGCACAATGCCTATCGATCGACCGCTTTGTCGACCGAGGCCAGAACCAGAGAGCAACATCTCTGGTCGGTCGACCGGGGCCAGTTCCAAAGAGCAACTCTCTGGATCGGTCAACCGGCCCAAGGCCTATGGGCTTGTGCACGTTCTATGCACATCGGACGATCGCTCGATCGACTGAGCCCTTGTTCAGCCGATCGGTCGGTCGACTATAGGCAGCCCAAAAACAGGATTTATATGTTTGAAAAGTTGACTTTTAAAACACCTATAAAATCCCATAAAACTCCATAAATTTTACAAAAATAAGTTCATGTAAATATTTGAAGTACAAATATGTGTGATCAAAAATCAACACATATTACAAACAATTTAAACTATTTTTGAGGTATAGAAATTTAGGCATAAACAAAAAACGGTATTTTCCAAAACTTAGATTTTGAAATGAAAATTTATTTTCTCCAAAACTTGTATAAATACAAAAACATGGTATTGAAACACATTTGAAACATAGTGTGTATAAATAGAATTCAATACACATATAAATGATATATCTATATTTTTTACATTAAATCCAAAATAAGTTTTGATGAAAACAAAACTTGAAACCATGAACTAGATGCATCAAAACAAGTTTTTCTAATCATATGAAGTATAGATGCATATGGATGAAATCTTACATACATATAAACAAAGTGAACTTGTTTTAATTCTATCTATTCATGAAAACAGAAAGATGTATACTTGATATATTGAAACTTAAAAACCATATACATCAAAAAGTAAAACATCTATCGGTTTCATGAAAGCGAAATGGTTAAATCGAAAGCCAAAACTTTTGAACTTGTATGTGTATACTTGAGCATATCAAAACTAAACTATCCTTACACAAAATCTAAACTAAAACAAAGAAACCTGAACCAAAGTCTTCTTATCGATCTTCTTCTCCAAGACGACTTGATCCATAAACTAGACTCCTTTTTAAGTACTTGATGTGATTTTGATGCACGAGCTCTTGAATCAACATGTGCTAGCTTCAAAACTTGACTTTGAATCCTTGATGAAGCTAAACACCTACTAAGATCTTGATCAATAACTGAGCTTAATAAACAAAAGATCATTAGTAATTTAACATCATAAGTTAATCATCATTAAAACTAAGGTGAAGAGCCTTTGGGCTAACAATCTCTCCTTTTTAATAATGACAAAATTTATGAGGTCATACATGCATGGAGTAAAGATAAGCTTCATAGAAGCTCCCCCTTAACTCATATATAGCAATAAACATATAAAGATATTCAATATAGCTCAAATACCAATAAACAATAAAAAAATGCAATAAGAATTATAAAAATACATGCATATGAATATTCAAAGAAGCTCAGATACCAAATAAAACAAAACAAGTAGTACTTAATCATAAACATACGCATATAAATATGCATAAAACATATGTATGCATAAACACAATCAAACATGCATATATAAATACTACATTTCTTTCCTCCTTTTTGTCGCTCATCAACTAAGGGGTGAGGAAAAACAAACAATGCCAATAAAAACTATTAATTGAAATAAACTAATTGAAAGAAAACACAAAATCTTTTTACCAATTGATACCAATAGAAAGACATGATACCAATTGAAAGTAAATTTTAAATCAATTTTTTAGGTAAATACTAAAATTATTTTGTAATATAGATACCAATTTGAAAATGATACCAATTGAAGGTTATTGATACCAATATTGAAAATGTTAGCATTTTTCAAAATAAATATTTTTCTTCATAAAAAGTGAGAGTAAAATATCAATTGAAAATAAATACAATTGAAAGATAAATCAAGAATTTTTCTCCCCCTTTATGAAATACCAATAAAACTAATGCATAAGCTGTTGGCCCAAAAGCCCTTCACCTTAGTTTTGATGATGACAAAGTTTGCTAATGATCTTATGTTTAATAAGTTTCAGATATTGATCAAGATCTTAGGAGGTGATTAGCTTCAAGAAAGGATTTAAATCCAGATTTGGAGATAACACATGATGATTCAAGAGCTCTCGCGTCAAGATCGCACCTAGCACTCGGTTGGAATCAAGCTCTCTAGATTGTGCTTGAATCGAGTCGGTTTGGAGAAGGAGTTTTACAAGAAGACTTCAGTTTGTTTTGCTATGTTTATTTAAGATCTTGTGTAAGAATAGCTTAGTCTTGCTATGCTCAAGTTCGCACAAACACGTTCAAAAGTTTTGATTTCGGTTTAACCGTTTCTGATTTTTAAGAATATATCTTTTGGTTTTATGAATAGATTTCATTTAAAGTAGTTTACATGATTTATATGTATAGTGGATTCATCCATATACATTATTTGATTCATAATGTTTGAAAACTTACTTTAATGTATATCTAGTTCATAATTTTAAGTTTTGTTTTTAACAAAACTTAGTTTTGAATTTATTTTCAAAAATATAGATATATCCTTTACCATGTGTATTGGATTCTATCCATACACATTATACTTCAAAAGTGTTTAAATATCTTGTTTTTACATTTATACAAGTTTATAAAAAAAATCATATTTTCCTTTAAAACTTTGGTTTTTGGAAAATACCGTTTTCGGTTTAAACTAAATTTCTATATCACAAAAATAATTCAAATTGTTTAAAATATATGTTAAATTTTAGTCACACATATTTTTTTCTTTAAAATATTTATAAAAACTTATTTTAATGAATTTTATGTGATTTTATGAGATTTTATAGGTATTAAAAAGACTAAGTTTTCATACCCAAAATCCTAGTCTGAGCCTGCTGGCGGTCGACTGACCGGTCGGTCGACGATCCAGATCTGGCCCCGGTCGATCGATCGGTCGACCGAGCCAGAAAGTTCACTCTCTGGTTCTGGTCTCGGTCGACCGGGTGGTCGACCGTTAGGCAAATTGCCTGGGGCGGTCGACCGACCCCAACAGTCAAAAATCTGACCGTTAGTCGGTCGATTGGCGGTCGACCGACAGGTCATTGCTGACCTGTTCTAGACCTCAACGGCTAGTTTTTCAGAACCCTATAAAAATGGGTCTTTGAGGGATGTTTCTTCTAAGATTTATAAGAGAAATTTTTCCTACCTTCTCAAGTGTTTTTAGCAAGTATTTAAAAGAAGCTATTGTGCCAAAAATTCTTATCTTTATTGGTTTCAAAGTTTTTGAAAAATCAAAGAAAAACAAGATTTGGGAATTCTAGTTTTGTTCTTCAATTTCATATCTATTAAGGAGTTTTCTCCAAGTGTTTTCTTTATTGTTTCTTTTCAAAATACTTTGTTTTCTCACACTTGAGCTATTATTCTATTCTTATCTTTAGGATCTTGTTTTTGTGAGAAAATTGTGTGTGATCCTTTGAGATCACCAAGAGAGTTTGTGATTATTGGATCACCAAGTTGTAAATATTTTCTTTGCTTTGGCTTAGTGCCCACCTCTTATGTATAGGTTTGTCTTTGAGAGAGTGGAGTTGTGTATTCCAGGTAAAGAGTTATAATTTCTCAGTAGACGTCCCTTTGTGGAAGGTCCTATATGGACATAGTAAAAATCCTTCTGTGTTAAGGCGGGGACGTAGAGCAGTGGCTCAAACCTCGAAACGTATCTCAGTGTTTGCGTTTGATTCACTATCTCCCAATAATAGTTTGGCTGTGCCCACACTTGTGTTCAACCAAGAGAGATTATTAAAGCACCTCAACTCTTAGTCTAGATTAATCTAGAGGGGTAGTTCCGAGCCCTTCACCGAGAATTCGGGTTCACTCTTGGTTACACATGGTGTGTTAGCAATTAAGTTTTTAATTCTGCATTATTTACCCTAGATTAGCTTGTACACCTATTCACCTCCTTTAGGTGTACTTACAATTGGTGTCAGAGCCTCTACTCCTGAGATTTGGTTTAACCACCTAAGAGTGTGATCTTGGATTACTAATCTAGATTGCTTTTGCACACATATAGTTTATACACTCATGGATTATCTTGCTCCACTCATGTATGATGTTTCTAACATTGATTTGTGAAAATTCAAGATCAGTGATTATTTAGAAGCCCTAGGATTGCATGTCTATCTTGCCACTACCAAGAAATCTTATTTTGGTAATGACAAGTACTTAGGGGCTAATGCACAAGCCATAGATGTACTTAAGCAAACATAAAGTAAAGAACAATTTTTATGATTTCTCATTGTGATTCCTCTTTTGCAGTGTTGAACACAATGACTTCTTCCAAGGAACAAATAACACATGTTTTGGAGAAGGAATCCATGATGGATAAGTCTGACGAAGCTTGCTATATGGTCTAAGGGAGTGAATCCCTTGAGGTATATTCGGATACTCATCTAGATGATAGCGCTAGTTCTTCATGTGATAACAATTCTATAGATGCTCATACTTTGAATGAAGAACTATCCATATTTTGTGAAAACTTGCTTTCAAAGTACAAAACTTTGAAAAGCAAAAGTTTTGATTTAAAAGAAAAAAATAAGAATTTATTTTCTAAACTCCATATGGTTTTGCAAGAGAGGGTTGAGATTTCAAATGAAAGGGATTTCTTGAAAACCCAACTTGACCTTTCTTTAAATGAAAATTAAATTTTAAAGAATAAAAATGAGTTTGATCATGTTTTGAAGAAAAATGAGGTTTTATCTTCAAAACTTGATTTTGTATTAAAAGAAAATAATTCTTTGAAAATAAAATTATTTTAATCTCTAAAGAATTGGAATCTACTTCTTTAGAAAATGTTTCCTTGGAAAATGATTTTGATTCCCATGTTTTGCTATACTACTATAGCTTCATCTTTAAGTGTTTCTATTGCATGCTCCACATCTTCTTCTATTAAAATGATATACATTTTTTAAAGAAGAGTGTAGATTGTTTGGGCTTTACTTTGAGCCAATATGCTATGAATCACAAAATGTTAGAATTCATGTTTCGGAAGAAACATGCTCCACATATGCATGCACACCAATCACGGCATACACATGCTTCTCATGTTCACACACATAATTTTATGTATGCTAATGTGTACACTTGTACACATTGTGGACGTACGGGGCATGCAAAATTTTGTTATGATAGAATACATGATTCAAATTTTGCAAATAAGTTTGTTTGAGTTAGGAAAGGTACTAACCCCCTATGGGCCCAAGAAAGTTTGGATACCAAAATCCGCTCCTATTTTATTTGATGTAGGTGTGGACCCTCACTTAACATTAGGGTATTGGTACCTTGATGGTGAATGCATTCCAAACTCAAAGATTATATATATGGTTACATTACTTTCAAGGATGTTTGGTGAGAGGATCACCACAGTTTGGAGACTTAGAAAATAGTTCATATGATTTGGTAATTGTCTCTAAACTCTTATTTTAGTTTACATGCTTTTATATTGATGATTTTTTTTGCATGTTTTGATTTTAATGCTCATTATGTTAAATACAATGTTATTAGATATGTGATATACATAGATAGTCTTTGAGATACACCCATGTTTATATGCATTCATATTTTGTGTTCTCACTATTGTATAACTACTATATATATACTAGTTCTAAAACACATATATTTAGCCTAATGATTATGTTTATTTTATGCTTCATGTTCTGATTACTTGTTTAGATGTACTTTTCATTAAATCTTATGTTTATACTTGTACAACTAGTGGGCCACACTTGATGATTATGTGTTTGTATTTTATTGCTCATATGTACTTATTAGATATATTAGTATAACCTTGCTTTGATAACCATTGCATCTTAACTTGTTTTCCCTATTTTTTATACATGTTTTCAAAAAAATGTGTTTAGTTTCATGTATATGTTAATTTTGTCTAAACTAATTGATATACATGTATATCTTAGATTTATTTGCCTTCATGCAAAATTTTAATATGGACTCATTTATGTTTGGGATATATATGTATATTGTTAGTTTCGACAAAACATACATATACCTTGAAGCTTGTTTAGTTTTTGAAGTTTTGATGATTTCTTATTTTTGATAAAATAAATTTCATATGAGCTTCATTGTCATATCCCATGATTTTGTTGATTACATGATTCTTACACTCTATGTTTGGCGTTTACTCATGATTTTTGTTTCATGAGTCTATATGTACTTTATTGCTTTTTGAGTGTTGATTCTCGTGTATTTTTCATATTTCATGGATACATTTGTATTTTATTCCTTGCTCTAAGAATTTCAAATTAATTTTAAAAATTACTTTAAATTAGTTCATTATTCTTCAATTTGAGAGAATTTTCAATCTATGCTAAAATGATTTTCAAATTTTATTTTTGAAAACCCCTACCATCAAAAGGCGAATGGATGGGCGACCATGTCTTGTACGCTCTTAATGAATATCTTTCAAACATGTGCATGGATAGGGTGGTAGGTATGAGTTATACATAATTTTCAATGAAATTCATTTTGTATACTCATGTTTTCTATATATGTATGGGTCATATCTAAATTAACATTATATTGCTCTGATACATACATATAGATGTTTTCTTATGTTTAAACATATATGTCATACATTTTTAAAGCACAAATTATTTTTTGCTAAGCATGATTTAGTCTTTAATGTCAATTATTTTTCAATTGGTATATCTTTACAAGCTTATGCATTATTTTTATTGGTATTTCATAAATGGGGAGAAAAAATTTGTTGTATCTTTCAATTGGTTTTATTTTCAATTGGTATTTCACTTCTACTCTTTATGATGAAAAATACTTTGTTTTAGTATATGCTAACATTTTCAATATTGGTATCAATAATCTTAAATTGGTATTATTCTCAATTTGGTATCTATATTGCAAAATAGTTTTAGTGTTTACCTAAAAAAATAGTTTTTACTTTTAATTGATATCACGTCGTTTTATTGGTATCAATTCTTAAAAAGAATGTTTTAGTAAAAAGATTGTTTCTTTCAAATAATTCTTCTAATTGATTGTGTTTATTGGTATCAAAATTTTTGTTTTAAAATATGTTTATTGGTATTGTTTATTTGACTTCATCTCTTTGGTGATGAGTGACAAAAAGAGGGAGAAGGATTTAGGATTATATGTGCATGTTTTATTAAGTGTTTATGTATATACATGCATACATACATACATACTTACATACATATATATTTTTTGTTTTTATTAGTATTTTGAGCTTACATTGCATATCTTTATTGTTTCTTTCATATGCATAAGTTAAGGGGGAGCTTCAATGAAGCTTATTCTTAATGTATACATATATAACCTTATAAGTTTTGTCACCATTAAAAAGGGGGAGATTGTTGGCGCCCTTCACCTTAGTTTTAATGATGACTAACTTATGAAGGTTAGTTTGCTAATGATTTTGTGTTTAATAAGTTTCAGATATTGATCAAGATCTTAGTACGTAATTAGCTTCAACAATGGATTCAAAGCCAGTTTTGAAGCTAACACATGATGATTCAAGAGCTTGTGCGTCAAGATCGCATCCAGCACTCAGTTGGAGTCAAGCTCTTTGAATCGTGCTTGGATCGAGTCGGCTTGGAGTAGGAGTTCTACAAGAAGACTTCAGCTTGTTTAGTTTAGTTTTGTTTTAGATCTTTTGAAAGAATAGCTTAGTCTTGATATGCTCAAGTTCACACACACAAGTTCAAAAATTTTGATTTTGGTTTAATCGTTTCGGATTTTCAAGAATATATCTTTTAGTTTCATGAATAAATTTCATCTAAAGTAGTTTACATGGTTTATATGTATAATGAATTCATCCATATACATTGTTTGGTTCATAATATTTAGAAACTTACTTTGACGTATATCTAGTTCATGGTTTCAAGTTTTATTTTTAACAAAACTTAGTTTTTAATTAATTGTCAAAAACATAGATATATCTTTTACCATGTGTATTAGATTCTATCCATACATGTTATGCTTCAAAGTGTTTAAATATCTTATTTTTGCATTTGTACAAGTTTATTGAAAAATAGTATTTTTCTTTAGAAGTTTGATTTTTGAAAAATACCGTTTCCAGTTTAAACCTAAATTTCTATATCACAAAAATAGTTTAAATTGTCAAACTTTAGTCATGCATATTTGCTCTTCAAATATTATAAGAACTTATTATTATAGATTTTATGTGATTTTATGAGATTTTATAGGTATTAAAAAGACCAAGTTTTCATACCCAAAATTTCAGCCTGAGCCTGATGGCGGTCGACCGGACCAGAGCTCGGTCAACTAATGTGCACAAATATGCATAGCTGCCTTGGCCTAGGGCCGATCAACCGAAAGGTCGACCGATCCAGATCTGTCCCCGGTCGACCAATCGGTCGACCGAGCTAGAGAGTTTACTCTCTGGTTTTGGCCTCGTTCGACCGAGCGATCGACCGTTAGGCAAATTGCCTAGGGCGGTCGACCGGGCAGTTGATCAGTAACCCCAACGATCAGAAATCTGACCGTTGATCGGTCGACCAGATAATCGACCGACAGGTCATTTTTTATTTGTTCTGAACCCCAACGGCTAGTTTTTCAGACCCATATAAAAATAGGTATTTGGGGACTGTTTCTCCTTAGATTTTTAAGAGCAATTCTCCCGAACTTCTCAAGTGTTTTCAGCAAGTTTTTAAAAGAAGTTTTTGTGCCAAAAATTCTTATCTTTATTGGTTTCAAAGTTTTTGAAAAATCAAAGAAAAACAAGATTTGAAAATTCTAGTTTTGTTCTTCAATTTCATATCTATTAAAAAGTTTTCCTAAGTGTTTTTCTTTATTGTTTCTTTTCAAAACACTTTGTTTTACTTGAGCTATCATTCTATTCCTATCTTTAGAATCTTGTTTTTGTGAGAAAATTATTTGTGATTCTTTGAGATTATCAAGAGAGAGTTTATGATCATTGGATCACCTAGTTGTAAACATTTTCTTTGCTTTGGCTTAGTGCCCTGATTGGTAGTGAAAAGTGCATTTTTATCATCATATTTACCGTCACATTTTCATATTTATTTATATAATTCTGCACATTTATTAATAATTTGTAATTTATTGTGTGCAGGCCTCGAATTCTTATTTTTACAATAAATAAAGCTTAAAGAGCCCAAAAGCCCAGATCCAAGCCCATGTTTGAAGCCCAGGTGTAAAAGTGCAAATATCAATTGTCAAAATTGCAAATACACAAGGGCCAAAGTTGCAAATACAAAGAAGAGGGAAGGATAGACTTCTATTCAACCCTAAACACTTGCAGGATAGGATAAAAGCTAAAAGAAGAGAAGGAAAATTCGTGGAAAAGATTTGGGATCTAGGTAACTTGATTCCCAAGTTATATCCAAATCCAAATATTAAGAGCCAGGATTCAATTTCCAGAAGGAAAATCCCAGATGGACGGACCAGGAGAGGCCACGCGCCAAAGCGCGCGGCCAGAAGCCACTAAAGTGCCGCGTTTCCGCGGCGTTTCCGCGGCACTTTGATCTCATCCAGATCCCAATTTTCGTGGGCAGTTTCGTCCGGGACTCTGTAGCCTTCTGCACCTATAAATATCACCTGCAGTGCAACGAAAAGGGGGGCCAGCGTCCAGAGAAGAGCCAAGGGCCAAAATTAGGGTTTCTTCTAGGTTTTCTTTTGTAAATTAGGGTTTCTTTTCTTTTTATTTTCAAGAGAGAGAGAGGATTATATTGAGCGTGACACCGATGTATCTTCTTTTCTCTGCCATTGATTAAAGCAATAAAGGTATTTACTTTTCTTTTTGTTCTTTATTCTTATGTGTTATTTTTATTTTGTTTTTCTTTTCTTTTCTCTGTGATCTTGTGGTTGTTGATGAACATGCAAGTGGATTCCATAAGCACGTATAACTAAGCTCTGTGAGAACCAGCGATAGTTCATGAAGACGTCTCCTCCAAGCTACGCATCACTTCGTACTTGAGTATGCTTGACGATATAATGTGCACAGGGATTGAGATCGATCTTATGATCTATTCGTGGAACGCCTCCTAAGCAAGGTAGAACATGTAAGGTTTTCACGTTCTTTCTTCAACCAATCTCAAGTAAGTTTTCTTTTCTTTTTGTTTCTTTTCTTTTCTTTTTTGTAGATTAAATCCACATCTTCCACAATTCTTTTCTTCCATCCATTGTAAATACCACCCATTGTAAATACCACCATTTAACTGATAAAAATAAAAGCTTTAGAGTATAACTTGCTTAACGCTTCCATCGCAGTCCCTCCTTGAGGATCACGACCCGCATAGCCCTGCTACCGCGGATTAGAACTGATTCCTCGCACGATCTATTCTTAATCTAATATTCTAATTTTTGTGTGCAGGAAAAATCAGTTAACAAATTGGCGCCGTTGCCGGGGAGGGACGGTAAGTTTATCTCTAAAACAAAAATTTAATTTTTAACTAATTCTTTATTCTTTTCTGTTTGCAGGTTTGGAGAACAGGAAACAGAAACAGAGCAGCAGCAAGGACATACAGCAACCCAGTGCCTCTGCCCTCGAAGGCAGAGCACGAGGGCCTGCAAGTTTGCCGCGGAAACGCGGCCAGAGCCGCGGATCCGCGGCAAGTGCAGTGAACTACTAATTCAGTTTTTTTGCAGATTGCTGAAATTTGAGATACTGCTTACTGCTCTATTCTGTTTTGTTCTGTGATATACCTGTAAATTGCTAATAATTCAACAGTAAATCATTGGTTGTTAAAAATAAAAAGTGATTAGACGTTTGCATATTAGGCACGTGTCTTTTCAATTATTTTTTTTACTGTTGAAGAGTGCTGGAGAAGCAAGGTACGTACGCATTGCATGTAGAATAGGATTTATCTCTTGGTTGATTTTCTGCTTTGAGTGATTCTTATCTATTTATCTTGTACACTTGCACTAATTCATCTTAAGGGCATAACCCATTAACAAGATAAGGTGGGGATTTCATCACCCTTCCTTAGCCCAAAAATCATATCCCGAGCACTCACTAACCCAAGCCTAACATAAAAATTAGTAGACGTTGGCCCTAGGACACTCAGACTCAATTAGGAGATTATCCTAAGGGGGAACGGTGTTGGAAGTTGACTCCTGCCAAATCAGTGTCTAGGAAGGGGATTGAGGGCCGAAAGCCCGAAGTGTGGTGGTTATTTAATTAAGGAACGTCTTTGACGGAAAACCTCCACCACTCTTGCCCTGACCTGGCTGATTAACTTGTGGTCTAAGTCTACACCCTACCTCCCGTGGACAGTCTAACCAGTTAGGAGTCGTCTAGGTCTAGGTCTACCCTAACTTAGGTTAGAAATTTTTCTTTTTTGTTTGTTTTTTTTTCTTTTGTTTGCTTTGTGTGATATGGCCTATAACAATAATTTTTTCAATTTTAATGAGGATCCATATTATACACCAACCTCTTTTTCGGATATTACCAACCCGGCATATCATAACTCTAACCAGCCTAGTGTGCCAGATTGGTCTTATCCGAATCATTACATGCCCCAGTCCCAATACTATGAACAAGATTGGAATAATCATCACTACTCTTCACAGAGTCAATGGGGATTCAATACCCCTGAGCCATATGGTCAACCACCTGTTCAACCAGTATCTTCATATACGTCTTTTCCCACATCACCAAGGTTTCAGTCCGCCATTGATCTATTTGATGGGTTAGAAGAAAAAGTGGATCGGTTGCAAGATATAATGAATGATCAAATTTCTAGACTTTCAAACATTCTTGAGCGAACTAACCAAGTTGATAGGAACCAAGAATCTTCTGTCTAGAAGACCTTGATCAAAATTCAATTTCATCACATCAATATGAACTTGCTCAACCCCAATCCTTGGACAAGTTGGCTAGTTTTAATTTCAATGAGATTGAATTAGATTGTGAATGTGAACCCGATCCCCAACTTTGCGATTCAGTTTCCATTTTCGAATCTATGTTGACTCCGGTTTCCTTACCCAATTGGACCAACTTTCTGAGCCAACATTTATTCCCATACCCATAGATCATGAAATTGAATCACCCATTTTTGATGATCATATTGAACTTGACCAATTGTGCAATTTTGAAAGTCCCATGGAAAAATTGGCAAGTTCCCATTTTTATGAGATTGAAACTAATGAGATATGTGACCTAGATTCCCAAATCTATGATCAAGTTCAAATTCCCGAATCATTATTGACTCCTGTTTTGTTACCCGACTTAGGTAATATTTTAGAGTCAGTTTTGATTCCCACACCTATCATTCCTGAACTTGAATCACCAACATTGAGTCACATTCCATTGTGGGAAAATGATTGTAGACTTGAGTTTTAATTTCTTGACTTGGACCCACTTCTTGATCCTAGCCCGATTCCTGAACCTTTACTTGATTTGAGTTTCTTTCCTGAGTCGGTATTAGATCCTGAACCTATCATTCTTGAGTCCAAGTCAACCATTTTACCAAGTCACATTCTTTTGTTGGACATAGGTATAGACCATGACTCTGTGATGATTTTCCAGGACTGGTCATGTAAAGGGAGTAAGTTTCACGAGAGGATCTTCCATGATCCTATTCATTCTGGAGACTGTAAATATGTAAATAAAAAAGAGGTCAATAAAGGTAGGTCCCGTGAACTACCACGTTATCTTGTTTGGGCCGCATTTCGTGGACCAATTAGACCACCACCGGAACCACCACCCTAAGGTAACTTCCGCCTTCCCTTGTTCTGTTTCATGCATATATGCATTCATTCATACATTGAGGACAATGCATGAGATAAGTGTGGGGGTGGGCTTTACTAACATACTAACATAAGTAGACACTAACAAAATTTGCTAATAAAAAAAAAATTTAAAAAAAAAATGTTTATAAAAAGGAAATATTTTGACTTATTTTTTTGAAAGAAATCTAAGTTAGTTTTAAGGATTAGGAAAATCATGATTAGGATTTCTAAAAACTTGGTCAAAATAAATAAATTGTTGAATTTTTAAGTATAGGAGGAGAAATTGAATAAGTAGTTAGTCTTAATTTTTACCTTAATGAAATATGCATACCAAATGCATATCTAGGATTCTAAGACAAAGACCTTGTGCCTCATAACAAAAAAAAAAAAAAAAAAAAAAAAAATATCACCAATTAAGCTGATACATGTGCCTCAAGAAGCATAAGTATTCATGCCTAAAGGTGAGTAAATAAAATAAAGTCCTTAGTTTTGGGGCCTAGTTCACTCGAATTTGAGTCCGCGGGGTGTTTTCTCACCTGGTGCCCTAAAGCCAACCGGTTTGGGAGTCATCGACTTTAAGTTCGCTACATGGCTGGATTAGAAAGCCTAATAGAACTAAGAAATATGATATATGTATTAACACATCTAATAATCAATTAGTTAGGTATGAGGGCCTCAAGAAGCCTTGATACTTATACGAAAGAAAATTAGATGAGTTATACATGCCAAAATATATATATATATATATATATATATATATATATATATATATATTAACACATCTAATAGTCAATTAGTTAGGTATGAGGGCCTCAAGAAGCCTTGATACTTACACGAAAGAAAATTAGATGATGTTGTAAAAATAATAAAGAGGCATGAGAGTCCAAGTTAAGGAATTCCTAGATTCACAAGGGTGCGTATGATTTTTGGTAACGAAAAAGACTATATTAGAAATTCAATTTTAATTCTTACCTAAAATAACAACAATTGACTTTATTAAGACTAGGTTTGAAGAATGAATAAAAATGAGGATCCTAAAACTTATAGACTACTTAGTCTCTTCAATAATAATTCAAATATTTTCCTTTTTATGGATTTTGTGGGTGTAATCCGCTGAAAACCCTCATGAGACAACACTCGTCCTCTAGGGTAACCTAGAGGTTTAACGGCTTGTTGCACGTGCTAAGTGCAACCGTGATTCCTACGAAAGTGAGTTAGGTTAGATTAATTTTTCTTTTTCTTTATTTTTACTCGAGGACGAGCAAAAAGATAAGTGTGGGGGTGTGATTGGTAGTGAAAAGTGCATTTTTATCATCATATTTACCGTCACATTTTCATATTTATTTATATAATTCTGCACATTTATTAATAATTTGTAATTTATTGTGTGCAGGCCTCGAATTCTTATTTTTACAATAAATAAAGCTTAAAGAGCCCAAAAGCCCAGATCCAAGCCCATGTTTGAAGCCCAGGTGTAAAGTGCAAATATCAATTGTCAAAATTGCAAATACACAAGGGCCAAAGTTGCAAATACAAAGAAGAGGGAAGGATAGACTTCTATTCAACCCTAAACACTTGCAGGATAGGATAAAAGCTAAAAGAAGAGAAGGAAAATTCGTGGAAAAGATTTGGGATCTAGGTAACTTGATTCCCAAGTTATATCCAAATCCAAATATTAAGAGCCAGGATTCAATTTCCAGAAGGAAAATCCCAGATGGACGGACCAGGAGAGGCCACGCGCCAAAGCGCGCGGCCAGAAGCCACTAAAGTGCCGCGTTTCCGCGGCGTTTCCGCGGCACTTTGATCTCATCCAGATCCCAATTTTCGTGGGCAGTTTCGTCCGGGACTCTGTAGCCTTCTGCACCTATAAATATCACCTGCAGTGCAACGAAAAGGGGGGCCAGCGTCCAGAGAAGAGCCAAGGGCCAAAATTAGGGTTTCTTCTAGGTTTTCTTTTGTAAATTAGGGTTTCTTTTCTTTTTATTTTCAAGAGAGAGAGAGGATTATATTGAGCGTGACACTGATGTATCTTCTTTTCTCTGCCATTGATTAAAGCAATAAAGGTATTTACTTTTCTTTTTGTTCTTTATTCTTATGTGTTATTTTTATTTTGTTTTTCTTTTCTTTTTCTCTGTGATCTTGTGGTTGTTGATGAACATGCAAGTGGATTCCATAAGCACGTATAACTAAGCTCTGTGAGAACCAGCGATAGTTCATGAAGACGTCTCCTCCAAGCTACGCATCACTTCGTACTTGAGTATGCTTGACGATATAATGTGCACAGGGATTGAGATCGATCTTATGATCTATTCGTGGAACGCCTCCTAAGCAAGGTAGAACATGTAAGGTTTTCACGTTCTTTCTTCAACCAATCTCAAGTAAGTTTTCTTTCTTTTTGTTTCTTTTCTTTTCTTTTTTGTAGATTAAATCCACATCTTCCACAATTCTTTTCTTCCATCCATGTAAATACCACCCATTGTAAATACCACCATTTAACTGATAAAAATAAAAGCTTTAGAGTATAACTTGCTTAACGCTTCCATCGCAGTCCCTCCTTGAGGATCACGACCCGCATAGCCCTGCTACCGCGGATTAGAACTGATTCCTCGCACGATCTATTCTTAATCTAATATTCTAATTTTTGTGTGCAGGAAAAATCAGTCAACATGCCCACCTCTTGGGTAGAGGTTTGTATTTCAGAGGGATGAGTTGTGTACTCCCGGTGTAGAGTTGTAATTCCTCAGTGGAGGTTTCTTTGTGGAAGCTCTTATGTGAACATAGTGAAAATCTTTTTGTGTGAAGGCGGGGACGTAAACAGTGGCTCGAACCTCGAAACATATCTCAGTGTTTGTATTTGGTCTACTATCTCTCAACTCTATCTCTCTTTATATCTTGCATTGCTTTACATTGTTCATATTCATATGCTAGATAATGTTTGTGTGTGCTCACACTTGTGTTCAACCAAGAGGGCTTATAAAAGCACCTCAACTCTTAGCCTAGAGGAATCTAGAGGAGTAGTTCCAGAGTTCTTCACAGGGAATTCAGACTCACTCTTGATTACACATAGTGTGTTAGCAATTAAGTTTTTAATTCCGCATCATTTGCCCTAGATTAGCTTGTACACCTATTCACCCCTTCTATGTGTACTTATATAAGCTTGCAAAGATACCCATTGTCATTAGGAACATGAATCAAGCTAAGCATGAAATCAATTTGTGTTAAAAAACTGTATAGTCATATATTCTGTATAGCACAAGAAAATATCTATATGTATATATGATCAGAGCAATATATTATCAATTGAAATATGATGCATACATATATATAGAAAACATGAGTATACAAAAATGAAATATCATTGAAATCAAGTTTAACTCATAACATCCATCCTTACATGCACATGTTTAAAAGATATTCATTTAAAATCATACAAGGCATGGTCGTCCAGTTAACCTCACTGATAGGTTAGAAGTTTTCAAAAATAATATTTTGAAATAATTTTACCTTGCATTGAAAACTCTACCAATTGAAGAATACGAAATTAGTTTTATGATAATTTTGAAAACTAGTACGAAATCCTTCAAGTAAGGAATAAATAAATATATATATTCTATGATATATGAAAAT
The DNA here is from genome assembly GCA_038442645.1 of Agave tequilana. Taxonomy (NCBI): domain Eukaryota; kingdom Viridiplantae; phylum Streptophyta; class Magnoliopsida; order Asparagales; family Asparagaceae; genus Agave; species Agave tequilana. The sequence goes on from JAVJIF010005687.1 coordinate 132,116, forward strand.
TGCACGATAATTGACAATCAAAAATATATGAAGCACATATAGGCTCATGAATCAAAACCATCAATAAATAAAAAATATCGAGTGTACTAGAGTCATGTAAGAAACATATACATAGAAATAAATCAATGAAGCTCACAAAAAATTCTCTTTTTTTAAAAATTTTATTTTCATCAAAACTAAACAAACTTCAAAACATATGTATGTTTTGTCAAAACTAAAGCATACATGTATATCCAAATATAAAATGAGTTCACAATTCTATTTTCATCAAAACTAAACAAACTTCAATTCTCAATGAGAAATATTCCAAATTGTATTGGTTGAGCATGCGATTCACAATAGATCTTGGATAATCTATATCTTTAATAAATAACATGTATATACTTGAAACTATTTCAAGATCATTAGTTTCTAACTACATGAGTTAAGAATCATCAAAACACGTGATTGATTGAACCTTTGGGTCAATAATCTTAACATTTGGGTCAATAATTATTTCAAAACCTTTTCACCTTTTACTAGAATTACATCTATTAAAACTATGTTTGCTATAGCATCTTTATATAATTTGCAAGTTCATCAAATGAATGTAAAAAAAACTTTGAACTAGTGAATGGAAGAAGAAATATATATTGAGCAACTAGAGGACTATGTTGTAAAAGAACAAGAGGATAAAATATGTAAATTAAATAAGTCCCGGTTCAAAATGAGCCCCTAGACAATGGTGTAAGAAATTTTTCAAGATCTCAAAAGTTTTGGTTTTAAGAGTAATAAAGTAGAAAGCTGTGTTTTTATTAAAGTTACATATGTTAGACTTATTTGTTTGAAGTCTAAAGTCAATTGGGCCTAATCAAGTTAATTGGATATTTTCACCGGCCCACTTTAACCTATATTGTTTGTCCCAATAAAGAATTGATCAAGCCTGATGGTTTAGGTCTAGACACAATTCAATTTACACTTAGTCATGAGTGTATTTAAGTTAAGATATGAGACTCATCTACACGTGTGAAACTCGTGTTATTAATCAAGGGGCCTAGGTCTATTATGAGTTGAACTAGGATTCCTTGATGCTATATATATCATGGGTAGGATTTTCTCTCCATCATCGTGATGTAATCTCTCTTAGAGGCCTCTCATCTTTTCTACGAATGAAGAAGAGAACTTGATGCTTGGAGAGAAGAATCCCCTCCATCTTCTTCAAGCGTTCGAGATCATGCTACCTCCGGCATCGCCGTTAAGATGGAATCATGTATGCCTAAAACCCTCCTTCCTTTTAATCTTGATAAAGAGTCTGTTGCATGCACGGGATCTTGTTTGAATAAATAATTTTAGATCTACAATTGGTGTCAGACCTTCCTATTTATCGAATCATCTACAGTTATTCTTGATCGATCTATTAAAATTATGAATGATCTCTTGTTTAATTAAATAAGATTATTTTTGTCTCTCAAATAATTGAACTAAATTGAAGATGATTAATTAAAATTATGTACATATTTTTCGAAATTTCTGTATGTTTTCTGTTTTTAATTATATAAAAAATTTAAAAAAGGTTTTGGCCCCAGCTTCCTGTACGCACAGAAGTGCGTGCAAGGGCTGCATGCAACAGGTACAGAGCTAATGCCAACGTGCGCCTGGGCCAATGTGGCCCCCTGTGCCTGCGGTGGCCCAGCGTGGGCCTCCTCTGACTGCTGGCGGTGCATGGGAGCCATCAGCCACCATGTGCCGGTGACGACAATTTAGACGACAGAACAACAAAATATATATTTTTTGTTAGGATTTTTGATTTTCCTAATTGAGTTTGATTAGGATTAGGATTAGGACATTGATCCAATTAAGAAGTATAATCCTAATCAACCTCAAATTAAGCTTAAATTTAAATTATTGAGATTGATTTGAGATTTTAGGTTGAGATAGAATTCTAGTCTATTAAGAGAATTTTATAGTAGAATTTTAATCAAATTCACATTAATCTAATTGTTGTTTATTCAGTTTATTAAACCTAACCCATTAAAAAAAATCTATAACTTAACCTTTGCGGGTTGGGTCTTGATATTTATATAGACCAAAAACTTCAATAAGTCGTTACGGGTTCATCCGACCTCTGATTTAGGCATGTAAATATCTATTTCGAAGCTCTTAACGAGCACTACAATATTATAGGTACTAAACATCACAATTCAACTAGTCTGATAATTTTTAAACTGTGTTTATATTACTTATATTGTTCTAGCGTGATAAATGTTGATGTTTACTACAATAGATAACATATAGGTAAAAATATATACATGTTCAATTTAAAAATTTACAAAGAGCTTATTTAATTGCTTATATAATTCATGCGGATAATAGATGGACCAAAAGAAGACTATTGTTTGACCGAATTGTGTATAGTGTCGAATATTTGATGTGGGTAACACAATTCTAAGAGAACCTTGATGTGTGATAATTGGCCCAAAGAAATATTGCCACTACTATAAGCCCATATTACATTACTCTCATCAACTAATTCAACAGCGGAATAAGAATTAAGATGCGTAGATTTGTTTAGCCCATGTGTGTGACAATCAACCTAAAGGACAGTTGTCATTATGGCCGGGTCATCACATATATTATAGATCTATATAGATAGCTTAAAATTTGGGACCAAACCTATAAAGGCGTAGTCCTCTCAAAGGAATGCAACTCTTACAAAGGGCCTAAACTTTAGAGTATCTATATTGGGCTAGTACAGTATTGGCATAAAGAGACACAACTTATTCTGAAAGTTTAGCTGGCAGCTCTACCAGTCAGACTATTTGTATTTTTTAAAATTTCCTTTATGACTATTACAGTGAGAATTTTATTAAATGCAACATTTATGTTAAATTGATGAGAAATAATATGTTTATGCAGTCTAAATTAAATGAGATAAACTTTAAGTAGTGGCATGACTACATAAAGATGTTCTTGGGTTTATGAACCTAGACTATGCCTTAAAAGACTGATAAACTCTGCCATTACTGACAAAAATTTAGTTGAGGAAAAGGTAAATTATGATAAACGAAAGAGGTCTAATAAGATGTGTCTAATAGTCATGAAACACTCTATTCCTTAAACTATTAGAGGTATTAAGCCTGATAAAGTCAATCCTAAGAGTTTCCTTGTTAAAAAAAGCTAACTGATTCATTAAATCTGATAAAGTTCAGATCATTACACTTCTTAAGAAAACTGGTCAATATGCGCTACAACGGTAATGAAACATAAGGGAGTACATTATATAAATGTCCAATCTGATTCTAAAATTGAATGCACTGAAATAGAAACTCTCTGAAGGAATACTATTGCACTTCATTATGACTTTTTTTCTGACATAGTATAACTCTTTTCAAGATTTTAATGTTCAAAGGGAAAATTAGAGTCTCACTGAGTTCATCAGTCACTATGTTAGTAAAAAAAAGAGATTAAAATAAAAAAAGATAGAAAGTGCTCGCTTAGCGTTTCAGGGTAACACTGCTAATAAGAAATGGAAGAAAATAGAACTAAATGGAGGAACACAAACTGTTGGCCCAAAGGCCTATCACCGTAGTTTTGATGATGATCAACTCATGAAGTTATGTTTACTAATGATCTTTTGTTTAAATAGTGACAGATTCATTATCAAGATCTTAGGAGGTGCATAGCTCAACAAAGGATAAAATGTCAAGATTTGGAGCTAGCACGGTGTGATCCAAGGAGCTTTTGGATCAAGCTTGGACCAAGTCAAGAAGATGAGAAGCCTTCAAGTGAAGACTTCAAGAAGATGAAGACTTGTGTCTAAGTATAAGATTTTGTTTTTATTTTAGTTAAAAATGTAAAGGATAGAGTAGTTGGTGGATTGCTCAAGTATATCATGCACACACACTCTTGTTAGTTTTGTTTTACAACAGATTTTCTAGTTTAGAAAATACTATTTTGGTTTTTGGTATTTCTTATGAACATGTTTTTAACCAAAACCATATTTAGAGCTTAATGCCAAAAACAAAGATATTTCATCTTGATTGTGTAGTGGATCATATCCATACACACTATGCCTTAAAATGAATTAAAATATCTAGTTTTTATTTGAAGATGTTTTGAAAAAATATTGTTTTGAAAAAGCAGTTTTTATCATGAGCCAAATATTTCCAAGTTACAAAAATAGTCCAATCTTTTATAACATGCCTTGATTTTGTGCAAGCATGTTTGTATATCAAAGTATATTGGTTAAACTATTTTTGTAGATTTTTATGTATTTTATGGGATTTTATTTGAGCCAAAAAGACTAACTTTTTAATCCCATAAAACTGTTTCAGGCTTCGGATAAGTCGACTAGTAACCCTTATAAGTCGACTAATCCTGGAGTCGGCCGACCGGACCGGTCGACTGACGTGCACGGATGTGCACGCCTTTGTGCACTGGAGGACGGCCGACCGTACGGGTCGACCGCTCCAGAGAGCTCTGCTCTCTGGAAAGTTCGGCCAACTGTACGGGTCGACCGATAGAGAGTTCGACTCTCAACTCCAGTGGGTCGGTCGACCCGGCGGTCGACCGTGGCTCCAACGGTCGGATTTCTGACCGTTGGCGGTCGACCGCACGGGTCGACCGGCAGGCCTGACAGACCCCAACGGCTATATTTTTCTAGCCTATAAATTCGGGGGTTTGGTCATTATTTTGAACTAAGATTTTAGGAGAGCTTTGAGCCAGTTTTTCCCATCCTTTTAAAAGAGTTTTCTCCACATATTTGAGTGCAAATACTTCCAATCAAAAGGGAAGATTTTTATTTAGAGTGTGTTAAAAGAGATCTTCTTTGAGTTTTCCTCCACCATCACTTTCCTTATTTTCTCACACCAACACTTGAGCATCCATTGAGCTATTCATCTTATAGGAGTGTTGTAGTGAGAGTTTTTATTGGTGATCAAAGTGTTTAGATCACCAAAGATCTTTTCTTTGTTCTTTGAGGAGACGGGCAAGTGTGCTCGTGGTTGTTTAGGGTTCGGGTGCGAACTCTTGTTTGAGGTGCGGCCTCGGCGAGCCGGTGGGCTTGCGGTGTGTACGGGACTAGAGAGTCCGAGGGCTTGTAGGTGTTGCGGCACCGAGGAGAGATCCATTGGGATCTTGCATAGTGGAAATCCTTCGTGTGTCGAAGGCGGGGATGTAGAGCAAGTGTGCTCAAACCTCAAAACATACCCTTGTGTTTGCGATTGCTCTCTCTCTCTCTCTCTCTTTGTCTCTTTTATATCTTGCATATTTTTATTGTGCTCATCTTTATATGCTAGATATTCATTTGTGCTCATATTGATATAATTGCTTGGGATTGTTGCTAACACTTGTATTCAACCAAGAGAGCCAACGCGGCACCTCAACCCATTCAAGGGGAATCTAGAGGAGTTTATCCAGAGCCCTTCACGGGGAATTCGGCAACACTCTTGTGTTATACGTGGTGTTTAGTGTAAGAAGTTTAATTTGGTCATAATTACTTTTTGATGATTGTTGGCCCAAAGGCCTATCACCCTAGTTTTGATGATGATCAACTCATGAAGTTATGTTTACTAATGATCTTTTGTTTAAATAGTGACAGATTCATTATCAAGATCTTAGTAGGTGCATAGCTCAACAAAGGATAAAATGTCAAGATTTGGAGCTAGCACGGTGTGATCCAAGGAGCTTTTGGATCAAGCTTGGACCAAGTCAAGAAGATGAGAAGCCTTCAAGTGAAGACTTCAAGAAGATGAAGACTTGTGTCTAGGTATAAGATTTTATTTTTATTTTAGTTAAAAATGTAAAGGATAGAGTAGTTGGTGGATTGCTCAAGTATACCATGCGCACACACTCTTGTTAGTTTTGTTTTACAAAAGATTTTCTAGTTTAGAAAATACTATTTTGGTTTTTGGTATTTCTTATGAACATGTTTTTAACCAAACCATATTTAGAGCTTAATGCCAAAAACATCGATATTTCATCTTGATTGTGTAGTGGATCATATCCATACACACTATGCCTTAAAATGAATTAAAATATCTAGTTTTTATTTGAAGATGTTTTGGAAAAATATTGTTTTGGAAAAACAGTTTTTATCATGAGCCAAATATTTCCAAGTTACAAAAATAGTCCAATCTTTTATAACAAGCCTTGATTTTGTGCAAGCATGTTTGTATATCAAAGTATATTGGTTAAACTATTTTTGTAGATTTTTATGTATTTTATGGGATTTTATTTGAGCCAAAAAGACTAACTTTTTAATCCCAGAAAACTGTTTCAGGCTTCGGATAAGTCGACTAGTAACCCTTATAAGTCGACTAATCCTGGAGTCGGCCGACCGGACCGGTCGACCGACGTGCACGGATGTGCACGCCTTTGTGCACTGGAGGACGGCCGACCGTACAGGTCGACCGCTCCAGAGAGCTCTGCTCTCTGGAAAGTTCGGCCGACCGTACGGGTCGACCGACAGAGAGTTCGACTCTCAACTCCAGTGGGTCGGTCGACCCGGCGGTCGACCGTGGCTCCAACGGTCGGATTTCTGACCGTTGGCGGTCGACCGCACGGGTCGACCGGCAGGCCTGACAGACCCCAACGGCTATATTTTTCTGGCCTATAAATTTGGGGGTTTGGTCATTATTTTGAACTAAGATTTTAGGAGAGCTTTGAGCCAGTTTTTCCCATCCTTTTAAAAGAGTTTTCTCCACATATTTGAGTGCAAATACTTCCAATCAAAAGGGAAGATTTTTATTTAGAGTGTGTTAAAAGAGATCTTCTTTGAGTTTTCCTCCACCATCTCTTTCCTTATTTTCTCACACCAACACTTGAGCATCCATTGAGCTATTCATCTTATAGGAGTGTTGTAGTGAGAGTTTTTATTGGTGATCAAAGTGTTTAGATCACCAAAGATCTTTTCTTTGTTCTTTGAGGAGACGGGCAAGTGTGCTCGTGGTTGTTTAGGGTTCGGGTGCGAACTCTTGTTTGAGGTGCGGCCTCGGCGAGCCGGTCGGCTTGCGGTGTGTACGGGACTAGAGAGTCCGAGGGCTTGTAGGTGTTGCGGCACCGAGGAGAGATCCATTGGGATCTTGCATAGTGGAAATCCTTCGTGTGTCGAAGGCGGGGATGTAGAGCAAGTGTGCTCGAACCTCGAAACATACCCTTGTGTTTGCGATTGCTCTCTCTCTCTCTTTGTCTCTTTTATATCTTGCATACTTTTATTGTGCTCATCTTTATATGCTAGATATTCATTTGTGCTCATATTGATATACTTGCTTGGGATTGTTGCTAACACTTGTATTCAACCAAGAGAGCCAACGCGGCACCTCAACCCATTCAAGGGGAATCTAGAGGAGTTTGTCCAGAGCCCTTCACGGGGAATTCGGCAACACTCTTGTGTTATACATAGTGTTTAGTGTAAAAGTTTTAATTAGGTCATAATTGCTTTTTGCTTCCGCATTAGTTGCATCATTTGGCATTAAGTGACCATTAGATTAGCCATCACCTATTCACCCCCCTCTAGGTGAACCTTCAATTGGTATCAGAGCTTGGTACTCTGATTTGGGTCTTACAACCTAGAGTTAAAGATCCTCATTTTAGGCTAATCACAAGATTTGTACACACACCATGGACTTCATGTCACCACCCACCTTTGACATTCTTAACATCCAAATTTGGAAGGTTAAGATGTCATTGTACCTCAAAGCCTTAGGCATACATGTTTATCTTGCCATATCTAATGATTCATATTGTTCAAATGGTAAAAATTTTGAGGCTAATGCAAAAGCCCTTCATGCTATCAAGTCAACCCTAAATGATGATTATTTATCTAGGGTTTCTAATATTGATTCGGCTTTTGTAGTTTGGAACATCATCACCTCCCTTGGCGAAAAGGATCTATATTATGCCGGCAGTGATTCGGACGTTGGAAGCGACACCTCCAACGTGTGCTATATGGTCCAAGGGGATAACCCCCTTGAGGTAAACTCCAAATCCGATGATGAAGACATGTCATATGATGAGCTTACTACCTTTTGTCATCTTGTGCTTGAAAAATATGACGTACTTAAAAGGAAAAATAAAAATTTGAAAAAGAACATTGCTTGCATGCATAAAGAACATGATTCATTTAGAAGTAACATTGCATGTTTAGAAAAAGATAATAAAAATTTGAAAAAGGATTTTGATTGCATGCTTAAAGAAAAAGATTCATTAGCAAATAAGATTGCATGCTTAGAGAAGGAAAAGGAAGATTTGAAAAATATGAATGCTTCCCTCATGTCTAAATTAAATGATTTGTGTGAATGGAACACTATTTTAAAGGATAAAATTGATTTGGTGGAAAAACAAAAGGAAGTTGTTTTTTAAGAAAATAAGTCTTTAAAAAGAAAAATTTGTGAAAAAGAAAAGGATTTTGTTTCACAAAAGAAAAAGAAAAATGATTCTTTATCTCATCATGCTTTACATGCCACCACTAATGAGATTAAAGATTTGAAAAATAAAATGGATGGTTTGAGTTCAACTTTGAACTCTTGTGCTTTAATCATTCTAGGTTGGAGTCAATGTTTTCAAAGAAACAAACTCCACACATTCATGGACATCATAACCATGCATTTTCTTATGTTGCACAACATGATCACACTCCTACACATAAGCATACTAAGGTGTACACTTGTACACATTGTGGCCGCAAAGGCCATTTAGCAAAAAATTGTTATGATAAATTAGATCATTTTAATTTTGCTAAGAATAAGAATTTTTGGGTGCCTTACAACAAGACTAACCCCAAAGGACCCAAGAAAATATGGGTACCAAAACCCCCACCATTTGCTTTTGATGTAGGTGAGGGCTCTCAGAAAACGTGAGAGAATTGGTGCCTTGGTAGTGGATGCAATGGACTTTATGGGCACATCTTAGATGCATCACTATCAAGGAGCTTTGGTGGGACAACCACCATATTTGGAGCTTTGGAGTTGGTATGAATCTCTAAACTCCTACTTTTTATGTTCATGCTTGTTCATTTATAATATTCATAGCATGTTCATGTTTTATGATTTGTGTGCTTCATGTGGTATTTACATGCTTAGATGTAGAATGTGTCAAACTTGTATTTATACATATATGGATAGTGAACTACAATTGACTCATATATATTTGAACTTCATGCTCATTTGTATCCACTATATGCATATGTATAGATTAGTTTTGATGATTCTCTTTTATACATGTTTTTGCCTTATTTTTATGCTTTACTTCATGTATATGTATTTTTAATTCAAATCTAATAAATATACATGTATACCCGTGAGTCTCTTGCCTTCATGCAAACATCTTTAATAGACTCTTTTAGATTTGGGATATGTATGTGTATTGTTAGGATTGGATTAATCATACATATACCATGAAGATTAGTGTTTTGATGAAAAATAATTTTTCGTATTTTTGTTAAAAATGTGACTTATGATCTTTTGAGCTTCATTGACTATTTTCATAAAAATGCTATTTACATGATCGTTTAACACTCACACTTTTGTTAAAATCATTTTGAGCCTTATAGACCATGAGTGCTTAGATTTTTGTGTATCTAGTTATGTTTTATGAAAAGCATATGATTTCATGTTTTTGAAGGATCTTTAACTAGTTTTTCAAAAAAAATTTATTTTAACTAGTTATTGTTCCTCATTTGGTAGTGATTTTCAATGCTAAAATATTTTCAAATCTATCTTTGAAAACCCCTACCTTCGATGGGAGGATGGATGGGCGATTATGCCTTGTATGCTTCATTGAAAATCTTCTATCTTGAGCATATGAAGGGTGGTAGGTTATGAGTTATACACTTGATCTTATTATTATGTCAATTGGTATCATTGGACTCTTTCAATTGGTATCTAATTTGATAATTTTTGTATATACTCATATTTTGTTTTCTTATATATGTATGTATCAATTTCAATTGGTATACTCATTTCATACATATATATGATTTTCATGTGCTTAATTTTCAATTGGTTCACATTTTTAAAAGCACAAAGTTTATGATGAAAAATAAAAATTTTGATCATTATGTCTACTATTGGCATCAAAATGCTTCAACTTCATATTTGTTAAATTTCAATTCGTATCAATAAGTTTTATAATAATGACTATTTTCAATTTGGTATCTTAAAAATTTGATTGTTTTACAAGAGCTCTGATACCTTTAAAAATTTTTTAAGAAAAATTAAAAAAATGTTTTGGTATGTATTTCCTATATGCAAGGAGAGCTTAACATCTTTCTTACATATAGATTCATGTTGAGTATATTATAAATTGAGGAGCTTGACGACTCTTCTTTATATGATATACGTGTGTAGGGGGAGCTTCACATCTCCTCTTATGCAATACATAATACGCGTTATGTGAATTAGGGCTTGTCATCCCTCTTTCATGTAATGTATATGTGTAGGGAAGCTAACTTAGCGTCTTCCTCTTCATGAATGTATATCGTATATAAATCTTTATTGATTGATTTGTTTAACCCCTTCTTGATCTCTTTGTTTTTGACAAAAAGGGGGAGAAAAATTTGTTTGATTTAATTTTACTTTGACCCCTTTGTTGATGATTGACAAAAAGGGAGAAAGATTTTGAGTTTATATGCATGTTTTCATTGCTTAAGGGGGAGAAGTATTTGTCTTCCTTGTTATTTATGCATATATGTTTTTGTATTGCAAATAGGAGAAAAAGATTTTGATTTATGCTTATTGCATGTTTTATCTCCATACTTGCATACATATTCATGTGCCTCATTGTCATATCTATTATTCAATTGTCTATGCATGAGTTAAGGGGGAGCTTCTTTGAAGCTTTACTTTAATCCATGCATATATAACTCCATGAGTTTTGTCATCATCAAAAAGGGGGAGATTGTTGGCCCAAAGGCCTATCACCCTAGTTTTGATGATGATCAACTCATGAAGTTATGTTTACTAATGATCTTTTGTTTAAATAGTGACAGATTCATTATCAAGATCTTAGTAGGTGCATAGCTCAACAAAGGATAAAATGTCAAGATTTGAAGCTAGCACGGTGTGATCCAAGGAGCTTTTAGATCAAGCTTGGACCAAGTCAAGAAGATGAGAAGCCTTCAAGTGAAGACTTCAAGAAGATGAAGACTTGTGTCTAGGTATAAGATTTTATTTTTGTTTTAGTTAAAAATGTAAAGGATAGAGTAGTTGGTGGATTGCTCAAGTATACCATGCGCACACACTCTTATTAGTTTTGTTTTACAAAAGATTTTCTAGTTTAGAAAATACTATTTTGGTTTTTGGTATTTCTTATGAACATGTTTTTAACCAAAACCATATTTAGAGCTTAATGCCAAAAACATCGATATTTCATCTTGATTGTGTAGTGGATCATATCCATACACACTATGCCTTAAAATGAATTAAAATATCTAGTTTTTATTTGAAGATGTTTTGGAAAAATATTGTTTTGGAAAAACAGTTTTTATCATGAGCCAAATATTTCCAAGTTACAAAAATAGTCCAATCTTTTATAACAAGCCTTGATTTTGTGCAAGCATGTTTGTATATCAAAGTATATTGGTTAAACTATTTTTGTAGATTTTTATGTATTTTATGGGATTTTATTTGAGCCAAAAAGACTAACTTTTTAATCCCAGAAAACTGTTTCAGGCTTCGGATAAGTTGACTAGTAACCCTTATAAGTCGACTAATCCTGGAGTCGGCCGACCGGACCGGTCGACCGACGTGCACGGATGTGCACGCCTTTGTGCACTGGAGGACGGCCGACCGTACAGGTCGACCGCTCCAGAGAGCTCTGCTCTCTGGAAAGTTCGGCCGACCGTACGGGTCGACCGACAGAGAGTTCGACTCTCAACTCCAGTGGGTCGGTCGACCCGGCGGTCGACCGTGGCTCCAACGGTCGGATTTCTGACCGTTGGCGGTCGACCGCACGGGTCGACCGACAGGCCTGACAGACCCCAACGGCTATATTTTTCTGGCCTATAAATTTAGGGGTTTGGTCATTATTTTGAACTAAGATTTTAGGAGAGCTTTGAGCCAGTTTTTCCCATCCTTTTAAAAGAGTTTTCTCCACATATTTGAGTGCAAATACTTCCAATCAAAAGGGAAGATTTTTATTTAGAGTGTGTTAAAAGAGATCTTCTTTGAGTTTTCCTCCACCAACTCTTTCCTTATTTTCTCACACCAACACTTGAGCATCCATTGAGCTATTCATCTTATAGGAGTGTTGTAGTGAGAGTTTTTATTGGTGATCAAAGTGTTTAGATCACCAAAGATCTTTTCTTTGTTCTTTGAGGAGACGGCAAGTGTGCTCGTGGTTGTTTAGGGTTCGGGTGCGAACTCTTGTTTGAGGTGCGGCCTCGGCGAGCCGGTGGGCTTGCGGTGTGTACGGGACTAGAGAGTCCGAGGGCTTGTAGGTGTTGCGGCACCGAGGAGAGATCCATTGGGATCTTGCATAGTGGAAATCCTTCGTGTGTCGAAGGCGGGGATGTAGAGCAAGTGTGCTCGAACCTCGAAACATACCCTTATGTTTGCGATTGCTCTCTCTCTTTGTCTCTTTTATATCTTGCATACTTTTATTGTGCTCATCTTTATATGCTAGATATTCATTTGTGCTCATATTGATATACTTGCTTGGGATTGTTGCTAATACTTGTATTCAACCAAGAGAGCCAACGCGGCACCTCAACCCATTCAAGGGGAATCTAGAGGAGTTTGTCCAGAGCCCTTCACGGGGAATTCGGCAACACTCTTGTGTTATACATAGTGTTTAGTGTAAAAATTTTAATTAGGTCATAATTGCTTTTTGCTTCCGCATTAGTTGCATCATTTGGCATTAAGTGACCATTAGATTAGCCATCACCTATTCACCCCCCCTCTAGGTGAACCTTCACAAACACCATTACTGTTGCTAATCCTACAGTGGCAAAAGTGTAGGAGAAGAAGCCTAAAGTGATTTCATGCTTTTTCTGCAAGAAGGTCGGTCACCTAACGAAAGGTTGCATTAAGTATCAGAAATGACTAATGAAGAAGGATAATGTAACGCCCCGATCCCAATGATACGGGAACGTTACTGCAACGCATATACGTAGGTCAGATGGTGCCCCCACGTATATACGCTAAGCATTAAGTACAACAAGTATCAGAGTACAACACACAGCGTGGTATATTCATATGCCAACTTACAAAAGATAAATACAAAGCTATACAAGTTATGATAAGCAAAATCACTTTACAAGTGTCCTTTATCACAACCCAAGTCCAAAATGAATCCTATATAACCAAAAATACAAAAAATGCTCACGAAATGGATGGAGATCCCGTGAACCAAAAGGAAGAGTCTGGCACGAGGACCGGAGCTAATCTGCCTGCTCACTAAAGAAAGCCTGATCTTCGGTGGATGGCTCCACTTCGACCCAGGCCTCGGAATCTGAATATGCAAATCCAAAGGGTCAAGACATATAATAACAAATAAAAGATAGTCAAGTGACATAAGGATCATGAATAAAGGTAATGAAGTTACAATAAATAGCAATGAATAACAAGCGATGTAAACTCAATAAGGTAAGATCATATGCAACAAATCTACAATTAACGTCTTATTATTATTACTTGTCTTACTGTGATATCTAGCTATGTGACCCAGCGTCCCAGAGCACATAGATCCATATCCTAGTAAAACAAGGTTGTTATTGGAAACAACGGTTGTATCGACGAACTATGTTTACAGTGGGTCCCGTGCATACCCGGGACCACGGCCCAGGATTGTTCCGTTGCTTGAAGACGGAACCTGCCGCAAGGCTAAACAGGAGGGACTTATGTATGCCCTTGTCATGACAGTAAACAGGAAAGGGAGCAAGCACTCCCCTCGGTCCCCTGGTGTACCGCAGGTTAGACCGAAATATGATTGTACAATATACCTAATACCACTGTAAACACGAACACGTATCGATATCCGCATATTTCCCCCGACCCATATGTAAGTTGGTGCTTTTTATGTAAAAGTCAAGTGTATCATGCTTAGTTTTAAGAGATGGCATGATAAGTGATGATATTACTGTTTAACATGTCATGAAACGAGTATATGCAATAATAAGTCATGAGGTAACAAGAGATACATCCATTCAGTAATAAGTCATGTTGTGCCCGTATTGAAGCATGAATAAGTAAGGTATAATACATATGTAACAAGTATAAAAACCAAATTCAGAACAGAAATTAACTATGACACACAGTCAGGATTAGTCGACTAGGGGTAAGGGTTAGTCGACTAATACTGGGATACAGAGAGTTAGAATTCTGTTTCAGGGAAAGTTAGTCGACTAGGGTAGGAAGGTTAGTCGACTAATAGGGAGTTCTAGTCGACTAATGGACACTTAAGTCGACTAAGTCTGCTGATACAGAAAGTTGGGTTTTCTGGTCCAAGATGGATTAGTCGACTAGGTGAATTCAGGAGTCGACTAATATGGGTTTCCAGAGAGTTTGTTAGTCGACTAATATTTGGGGCAAGTCGACTAATACTGGGTTTTTCCAGAAAACTAAGTTTCAGCTAAGTGTTCTAGTCGACTAGGTCCTAAGTCAAGTCGACTAATCGTGGGGAAAAACAGTGCACAGAACAGAAATTCTGGAAGTGTGTTTGATGGCTAAATTCGTGGTTTTAGGTTACCTGGTGTGCAATAGGGGTAGATACAAGTACTCTAGGGCTATTACAAGTCTTGGTGAGTGGAATACTCACTTGGATAGGTTTAATTGGGACTTGATCCAAGGATGAGGATGATGGTTGAAGTTGAGGTCCTTGAGGAAGCCCTAGATGAAGCCCTTGAGGAAGTCCTTGAAGCCTTGAGGTGGAGATGAAGAGATTGGGTTCATGGAGCTAGGGTTTTGCTAGAGGGAGAAGGAGATTGTGGAGCTTCTCTTCTCTTGTGAAGAAATGAGGAGGAAAAAGGTTGAAAGTGAAAAGGGAAATCTTATATAGGATTTGGGATTTTTGCAAAGAGGGTGGAATTAAAGGGAATGAGAGGGGGTTTTGTGTAAAAAGGGGGGTGAGGTGAGTGTCCTCTCCTTGGCCACTTGGCCGGCTGTGGGAGAGGGAGAGAGTGAGTGGGGTTAGGTGAAGTGGTGAGTGGGAAATGAGGTGGAAATGAAGTGGAATTGGAATTTTGCAATAATTGAAAAAATGTCCGAAATTCAAGTATCTCGGATTGGTCTGAAAATTTTACCAAAAATCAAGAAAAATATTTGAAGACTCATGGTGAAATTCGTTTGAAGAAATACTGTATAGATTTTTAATTAAAATCCCGGAATCAGTTATTTACCGACTCCGAAAGAATTTTCATAAATTCATAAAATTCTCAGAAAAAGTGTATAAGTAAGAAATATGATTCTAAGCAATAAAGTCTAAAGGACTTTCTAAAAATTCCTAACAGTTTGGAAGATAAAAATTCGGAAATCGGCCAGCGGTACTGGCCGACACCGGTTTCGGAGAAATTCATTTTAATTCCAGAAAATTCCAGAAAATCACATAAAATCTAAAATAATGGAAAATGATATTTGGAATTGAAATTGGTCAAATACGGATGGTAAATCAGAAAATACGATCGAAAGACTGAATACGTAACTAAGTACGTATTCCGGGAGAGGGGTATTACAATCTACCCACCTTACAAAAATTTCGTCCTCGAAATTTCATAAGGTGAAAGATAACAGGAAAAGCAACAGATAGATATGGATACAAGGAAAGATAACGGTAAAGAAGAGTAGAAGAAAAGAGTCTTACCCAATCAAGATGTGAAAAGTTGAGGATAACGCTCCCGATAACGTCCTCACGCTCCCAAGTGGCCTCTCCTGGCGCATGCCTGTTCCATGACACCAATACCAATGGAATAGCTCTGTTCTTCAGTGTCTTGTCACTCCTATCCAGAATGGCCATCGGCTGCTCCTGGTATGATAAATCCGGTTGCAGCTCCAGCTCTGAATGATCCAGAATATGGCTGTCATCCCTGACATACTTCCTCAACTGAGACACGTGGAAGACATTATGTAACACCCCGTTCCCGGAATACGTACTTAGTTGCGTATTCGTATTTTCTGATCGTATTTTTGATTTACTTCCTATATTTGTTTTGTATTATAAATTATTTATATGAACGTTTTGTCTTGGATTTGGATTCGAGGACTCGGAGTCGGCCCTAGTCTGAACCGAGGGCCCGATCCTAGAGCATTGCTCGATTTGGACATTCCGGTATTCCGATTTGACCGATTTCAGTTTTAAACATCATTTCCAATATTCTAGATTTTCTATGATTTTCTGGAATTTTCCTCAATTAAGTTGAAAATCTTCAAAACCGGTGTCGACCAGTACTGCTGACCGATTCCCGGATTTTTAATTTACAAACTAATTAGAATTACTAAAAGTGTCTTTAGACATTATTTCTCAAAATCACATTTTCTATCTAAATACCTTTTTCTAAGGATTTTATGAATTTATGAAAATTCCACCGGTGTCGGTATCGGCCAGTATCGCTGGTTGATTCCAGAATTTTTAGTTTACAATCGGGATTGAATTTCTGAATTCCGCTTTCACTTTATTTCTTAAAATCATATTTTCTTCTTTAACACATTTTCTGGGATTTTTCAGAATTTATCAAAATCCGGCCGACCCGGTGTAGACCGGTATCGGCGGCTGACTTTTGGATTTTTAAATTGAAAACGGGATTTTATTTCTGAAAACCGATTTCATATTATTACTCAGGATGACGTTTTCTACCTCCGGGAATTTTTGGGGATTTTTCTGGAACAGTTAATTTTTCGCGACTATATTATAATATTATTATTTTATTCTAATCCATTCTTTTCTTTCTTTCTTTCCTTTCTTTCCCTCCATTGATCCAGCCATTCCCCCACGTGGGAGACACCACCCCCCTTACCTACTCCCATCACATCCCCATCACTATCACTCTCTTTCTCCTTTTCTTTTTCTTTTTCTTTCCTTTTTCTTTTCTTTCCTTCTTCACTTTTTCTCTCTTCTTCTTCTTCTTTTTCTTCTTCTCCATGATGGCCGACGCCCAAGCTAGCCACCACCGGAGCCACCACCGCCGGCCACCCTAGGCCGGCCACCACCCCTTCTTCCACAACTCCTCTCCACACCAACACCATCTTCAATCTCAACCAACCACCAACAACCTTCAATTTCCACCAAACCCATCCACAATCCACTTCCATCTTCTCCAAAATTCTCCCTCACCACCATCAAATTCTCCCCTTTAACTACTCCATCACCACCTCCTCCACCTTCTCCAACTTCCCAACACCACCAATCACCACCACAACCACCACCACCATCACCACCTCCATCAACTACAACAACAACAACAACCACCAAAGAAGACCCAACACCTCCTCCCTCCTCTCCACCTGCGCGCGCGCCGCCCTCTCCCCGCCGGCGGCGCCGCCGCCGGCAGGCCGCCGGCGCCGGCCAGTGACCGGCCGGCCACCCCACTCCCCCTCCTTTTCATTCTTTCTTTCTTTCTCCTTTTCTTTCTTTCCTTTTTCCTTTCATTTCATTCCCTAAATAAAAACAATCTCCCTCATTCCAAAAATACCCCCACTTCATTCCAAAAACTACTTCCCTCTATTTACATCAATACCCCACTCCTTTAAATCCCAATTTTATTTCAAAATACACCTCATTTTCTCTCTCTTTTCCCTACAACTTTCTCTCTCTCTCCTCAACTCCCTGTCCCCCTTTGTGACTTGCCGACGCGGGTCTCTCCCCCGCGTCTAGGCTATCCGTAACGCGGCCTCCGCGTTTATGTATCGACGCAGCGTGGGGCCAGCGCCCGCGTCTGAATCTCTCTCGTGTCAACACGACGCGGAGCTAAAGTCCGCGTCTGTGTTCTTCCTGTGCTTCTCCGTTGGCAAGACCTAGGGCCGGTACCCTCCTTTTGGATTGGGGCCGAACATCCCTTCGTCGGGCACAACAAAGGAATCACCTTTCCTCCTCTCTGATTATTTCCTAACGCGGATCTCAACCCCGCGTTTGAGGTATCTTCGCAGCGCGACTCCCGCGTCTGTGATTCCCGCGTCTGGTACTTTCCGCGACGCGATCCCCGCGTCTGCTCTTTCCCGCGTCTGTTATTCCTGCGACGCGTCTTCCGCGTCTGCAACCCCGCGTCTCACTTTCCAGAACCCACGTCTCCCTGTGTCCCTTTCTCTCTCTAGGCTTCTCACTCTTTCTCTCTCCTCTTCACTTTCTCTCTCCTCATAAATATATATTATTTTATGGCGCGTGCGCAAGTTCCATGGATTCCAGACTTTTCGGCTTTCCGGTGATCTAGGCGAGTGTTCTCGCTCTCGCCTCCATTTGGGTTTCCCCGCTTCGTCGGGTCGACATGTATTTTATTCCATGTTTCCATGTACTTTGTATTGGGCTGAGTCCCTGTATTGTGTATGGCCGAGTGCCTATATCTGGACATGTATTGCTCTGTGACGAATGCTTGTACTAGGGTAGTTTCCTTCTTGTACACATACCATGCCTGTGATGTATTGTACTGCCTTATACCATACTTGGATTCCGGCCCCCTTCAACCTCCGGTCCCTCACTGTCTCGAAAGAGGCGTGATTGGGATCGTCTGGTTTCTCAGCTCCGCCTGGTGAGCATGCTTAGCGCTCAGTGCCTTATTCACTAAATTCGTCTAGGCGAGTTGCTGTCGGATTCTCTACTCGTATCTTAATCCGAGTATCCCGGTAACCTCGCAGAGCGCATTAGTGTCTAAACTCTGTTCGCTGCCTGTGCTTCCAGCTTGTTCAGCTCCGCCTGGTTATCATGATCAGCGTTCAGCGCTTTACCACTAGATTCGTCTAGGCGAGTTGCTGCCGGATTTACCGCTCGTACTTCAGTCGAGTCGTCCCGGTAACCTCGCCAGACGCTCCAGTGATAAATCCTGGTTGCTATCTGTATTTCCAGCTTGCTTAGCTCCGCTTGATATGCTCAACCATTTCGCTGATGCCTATTATTTACAAAGCTTGTTATGATAACACGTACCATGCCATTACTTCATGCCTGACACCTGTCTATACTACTTGTCGTTTTCATATTATTTTTAACACATGTATATCACCTGTCAACTGACTTGTTATCACCTAACACCTGACATGCTACTTCTTGGCAAGGCCCTTGTTATGACATGACTTGCCATCGGATTATATTAATCTCTTGACATGACTGGTTACCTGTCTAATATCATCCTCCTGTCATGCTATCACTTAACACCCAGCATGATATACTTGACCTGTGATTATCACATTTACGGGAATGTATTCCTGCATTACATGCAGTGACCTGAATCTTGTATTCCTGCATTACATGCAGTGACCTGAATCTTGTATTCCTGTATTATATACAGTGACCTGAACTCCTGAATTCCTGATCATGTCCTGCTCCTGTTATTCCCGTAAATTGATAATTACCTAATAATTCATAAAAGGAACAACTTGCATCGGGTCGGGGGAAACATGCGGCTATCAATATGTGTTCGTGTTTACAGTGGTATTAGGCATGTTGTGCAACTAAAACTTCCGGTCTGACCTGTGGGCCTCCAGGCGACCGAGGGGAGTGCTGGCTCCCTCCTTCCTGGTACCATCATGATAAGGGCATACATAAGTCCCTCCTGTTTGCCTTGCGGCGGGTTCCGTCACCAAGCAACGGAACAATCCTGGGCCGTGGTCCCGGGTATGTACGGGACCCACTGTAAACATAGTTCGTTGATACCCCCGTTGGTTTCCGATAACAACCTTGCTTTACTCGGATATGGATCTATGTGTGCTGGGACGCTAGTTCACATAGCTAGATATCAGGGTAAGACGAGTAATAATAAAGTGTCTAATAACCGGCTCTTTAAGTTGTAAGTGGAGGTATGTGGAATGGGACGCATACTGAAGCCTGCAGCTTAAACGGCTTTGAATCTGTGATATGCCTCATCATATTTGCTTGTACTGGTTTTTCATCGGATTTCCGGTTTTACGGTTATTATGGTATTGATTGCTCATGCTCTACTTTATCCCTGGTATCCACCTGACTCCTGTTCATTATCTTATCATGCCCAGAGTACAATTGGATTGTATGTGCTTGGATTATGGAAACATAAGATAAAGGTATATAGATGAGGGTTTCCTTGTTTGGATTATTCCTTCGACGTACTAGTCTTATGGAGCCGTGATCTGAAACCATACAATCAGATTTGCTCGTCCTCGGCTATACTTGGTCTTATCGCTTTACATGTGCTTATCCTTGCTCGCCACTTGGCTTTTGTATCACCACTCGCCTGGGGAGTTTCATCTGACTCCCCTGGATTCTTATGTCCAGGTCAAGGAGCTTGGAGCGTGTGGATTCTCCCTGTTGTTGATCAGAGTGGCGCAGCTGAAGCGTGGATCTCCAGCAGACCGTTCAGAGCTCTATCCTTCCAGGCCCCCCTGTGTGCCTCTCGAGTTTTCCTTTAGTAAACTCGTGAGTGCTCTTTTGTACTATTCATCCATGTGCATCTGCTTGTAATCTCGCAATTGCGCATATCAGTGATGTAATATTCATGTAATATTGGGTCACCTCTGGTGATAACTTTGTAATTGTACTCATATGTTGGAATGTATAATGCACCACTTGTTTCCGTACTCTGATTCTTGCCTGTACTGATGCTTAGCGTATATACGTGAGGGTATTTCTGACCTGCGTATATACGTTGCAGTAATGTCTCCGTATCCGCCAGGATCGGGGCGTTACAGGTTGGTATCAGAGCCTAGGCTCTCACCTCCTCAGTACGTCCAGACGGCAAATTAATGGTAAAGAAATTTGCAACTGGAATGCATGAGTCTTGGTTATACAATCCAACTACAAGTACAAAGTTATCCATTCTCTCTTGATAATCGTATCCTTGAATTCTGAAGTTCTCCCATCCTTTCATACTTCAGTTTCTTGTTATTCTTGGACCAACTCGGACATGAAAAAATGGGGAAGTCATAACGGTTCTGGTTCTTCCTAGGGTAACCCTAACGGAGAAAATCTTGATTTGAGACTATTTCTGCAAGATATGATGAGACACGATCAAGTACAGGCGAAGGTCCCGCACCAAGGATCATTGGTTGCACTCCGGGAACAGAAGCCAGGCGACATGTTAGATTTCAGGAAATTACAGCCGGCAATCTTTTCAAGCATGGAGAAGCCCTGGATGTATAGCAGTGGTTAGTGAACCTGATGGATCTTCTAAGTCAACTTGGGTCCCTGACGAGAACTAGGTGAAAACGATCAAGATTCAGTTAGAAGATGTAGCCTGGATGTAGTAGTTGGCGGAAGCAGCGAGACTGGGAAAGCCCAACACTTGGGACTAGTTCTCGAAGGATTTCTATAGGAAGATTCTTCTCTGTAATAGCTCAGGAAGAAATGGAAGAATGATTTATCAAATTGCGGTAGGGAGATTGGATTGTAAATAAGTACACTGCAAAATTCCTAAAGCAGAGTCGGTCGGTGTTTTACATGGTGGCCGACAAGGAGAACCGAGCAAGCAATATCTTAAGTGAGAAATGAAGATGAAGAGCAGGGTGTTTCTTATCCCCAAGCAGCCCAAGGAATATTCTCAAGTTCTTCAGTCATCATCCGGGAAGTGGAATGGACCCAGAGGAGAAAGATTAGAATGAGTTGCAGATGAAGTTGGTGAAGAGACCCTCTTAATTGATGGAAGTTGAAGGCTCAGACAGGCCTCTGGACGCCCTACTAGCTAAGCCATCCCTCCAATCCTGCCCACAACATATGATGTGCGGATATTGTCTGAAGCCGGGCACCTCCAACACAACCACCAGAAAGGTTACGGATTATGTCATATACGGGTTCGGAGATTAATTGAAAAGTGACTGTCTGTTCAAAGAGACAGGGAACATCACACCAATCAGATCAACTCATCCAGTATCACCGTTGTGAGGAAATCCAAGACCTACTGTCAGAATAACCTCACTTCATCCCCAGCATCCAGCATGGAGTCATATACTAAGGAGACCAAGAACTAGGGCACATGGTGAAGGGAAGCAAACATATGATCTGGCTGAAGGGGAAGTCAGGATGCTCAAGATGATGGAGTAAGAACAGAAAGAGTGTTCGATATCTGAAGGAGGAATCCTTGAAGTACTGACCGTAATTATTATCCCCATTTTAATATGTCCGGGAGTTGGTAAACTTCTCTCTATCATATCCTCCTCATTGCACTATCACCATCAGTCCTAGTCCGTCCTATCTCTCTCCCTATTTCATGATTCCTAACTCTTCTATTTTTGTTATTCTGATTTATTCTGATTTTCGTGATCCTTATGCCAACTTAAGATATGTGTTGACTAGTGAAGTGACAGCAGGGCAGATATGGTTCGTTCTCATTATGTTCTGGCATTCCTTGACTCTGGTATATCACACTATCTTATATTGGGCAGATCTTCGGTCTTGCATTATATTCTTATATTTATGGATACATCATGGGAGGTTAGTGCATCAAGCAGAGTAGTCGTCACTTATATAGTCAGATAGATTGCATCATTTCATGAAGAGTGTCAGTATATAACAGTAATTCAGAATCAGGACTTCTGGCAGACAGAGTTATGGTATTTTCTATTTTTATTTCTCTAATAGAGATCATGATTTCTTGGACTATGTTCATGGAATTTGGGTATTCTCAGAGCTAATCTGCAGTCAGGTTACTATTTAGAAGACAGAATTCGAGACTCGTTTCTATTCTTGTGATTTCTTGATCATGTTCTCAGAGCCAATAACTCCTGGCAGTTTTTATTGATTTGGTGGACCAAAGGCTCCGCTAGCCTCGCCTAGCGAGGGTCGTGTTCTAGTCATCCGTGAACCTAACCGGGTGTGAGTTTCGCTGCACCCTGGTGCTTAGCATTTAGTGTTGTGTTACGCGCTGGCTTCGCCTCGTGAGCTTCGCCAATTGCGAGCCTCGTAGAGCGCTAGCTTCGCCGCACCCTAATGTTTAACACCTGAGCTGTGTTACGCGATAACCTTGTCCAGGCTTGGTTTCATCCGTGGCTAGTCCCTTCAGTGCTTGGCACTCTAGCCATTCCTCGGATTTCTTCTAGCGTACTTTTATGGATCTGCTGAACAGAGTTCCATCACTACATCTGAACTATCGCCATGGCCTTGTCAATGATCCATTCCACCAATCTTGCAGGGCTCAGATATCTTCTTCCTGTTTCACCTGCAGTCGGTTTATCATTCATAAGTCAGTATTCCAAATTCTTCACAGTTATTCTTGGCTACGTCTTTCAGGGTTAACAAGCCCAGTATGCAGCCCGTCAGTGATTCTACTGCAAAAGGACAACATCTTACTATGCAGGGTTTTATATTATAATATGGACTTCAGCACTATGGATTTCATTAGCTTTAGCTCACAGTCTGATCGAAGTATTATTGATTATCTTACCAAGTCAGCTCACTTTATATTGTTCAGAATGGGTTAATCTTTTGAAGTTCTGACAGTGTTCTTTTATAAGTAGACAGCAGATCAGTGTTGATATGGCACCGACAGAGGATGTATATATACGGCAGAAGTGCGGAGATGCCTCAGTCTTGAGTTAGCCGTTCAGTTGATCTGGGAGAACGGCTCATAGTTATTCATATCTTGATTGGCATAATCCTCATTCCTATCTTTTGTGTTCATTTCACCCCTTATCGAAATTGCGAGGACGCAATTTTTTGTAAGGTGGATGGAGTGTAACACCCCGTTCCCGGAATACGTACTTAGTTGCGTATTCGTATTTTCTGATCGTATTTTTTGATTTACTTCCTATATTTGTTTTGTATTATAAATTATTTATATGAACGTTTTGTCTTGGATTTGGATTCGAGGACTCGGAGTCGGCCCTAGTCTGAACCGAGGGCCCGATCCTAGAGCATTGCTCGATTTGGACATTCCGGTATTCCGATTTGACCGATTTCAGTTTTAAACATCATTTTCCAATATTCTAGATTTTCTATGATTTTCTGGAATTTTCCTCAATTAAGTTGAAAATCTTCAAAACCGGTGTCGACCAGTACTGCTGACCGATTCCCAGATTTTTAATTTACAAACTAATTAGAATTACTAAAAGTGTCTTTAGACATTATTTCTCAAAATCACATTTTCTATCTAAATACCTTTTTCTAAGGATTTTATGAATTTATGAAAATTCCACCGGTGTCGGTATCGGCCAGTATCGCTGGTTGATTCCAGAATTTTAGTTTACAATCGGGATTGAATTTCTGAATTCCGCTTTCACTTTATTTCTTAAAATCATATTTTCTTCTTTAACACATTTTCTGGGATTTTTCAGAATTTATCAAAATCCGGCCGACCCGGTGTAGACCGGTATCGGCGGCTGACTTTTGGATTTTTAAATTGAAAACGGGATTTTATTTCTGAAAACCGATTTCATATTATTACTCAGGATGACGTTTTCTACCTCCGGGAATTTTTGGGGATTTTTCTGGAACAGTTGATTTTTCGCGACTATATTATAATATTATTATTTTATTCTAATCCATTCTTTTCTTTCTTTCTTTCCTTTTCTTTCCCTCCATTGATCCAGCCATTCCCCCACGTGGGAGACACCACCCCCCTTACCTACTCCCATCACATCCCCATCACTATCACTCTCTTTCTCCTTTTCTTTTTCTTTTTCTTTCCTTTTTCTTTCTTTCCTTCTTCACTTTTTCTCTCTTCTTCTCTTCTTTTTCTTCTTCTCCATGATGGCCGACGCCCAAGCTAGCCACCACCGGAGCCACCACCGCCGGCCACCCTAGGCCGGCCACCACCCCTTCTTCCACAACTCCTCTCCACACCAACACCATCTTCAATCTCAACCAACCACCAACAACCTTCAATTTCCACCAAACCCATCCACAATCCACTTCCATCTTCTCCAAAATTCTCCCTCACCACCATCAAATTCTCCCCTTTAACTACTCCATCACCACCTCCTCCACCTTCTCCAACTTCCCAACACCACCAATCACCACCACAACCACCACCACCATCACCACCTCCATCAACTACAACAACAACAACAACCACCAAAGAAGACCCAACACCTCCTCCCTCCTCTCCACCTGCGCGCGCGCCCGCCCTCTCCCCGCCGGCGGCGCCGCCGCCGGCAGGCCGCCGGCGCCGGCCAGTGACCGGCCGGCCACCCCACTCCCCCTCCTTTTCATTCTTTCTTTCTTTCTCCTTTTCTTTCTTTCCTTTTTCCTTTCATTTCATTCCCTAAATAAAAACAATCTCCCTCATTCCAAAAATACCCCCACTTCATTCCAAAAACTACTTCCCTCTATTTACATCAATACCCCACTCCTTTAAATCCCAATTTTATTTCAAAATACACCTCATTTTCTCTCTCTTTTCCCTACAACTTTCTCTCTCTCTCCTCAACTCCCTGTCCCCCTTTGTGACTTGCCGACGCGGGTCTCTCCCCCGCGTCTAGGCTATCCGTAACGCGGCCTCCGCGTTTATGTATCGACGCAGCGTGGGGCCAGCGCCCGCGTCTGAATCTCTCTCGTGTCAACACGACGCGGAGCTAAAGTCCGCGTCTGTGTTCTTCCTGTGCTTCTCCGTTGGCAAGACCTAGGGCCGGTACCCTCCTTTTGGATTGGGGCCGAACATCCCTTCGTCGGGCACAACAAAGGAATCACCTTTCCTCCTCTCTGATTATTTCCTAACGCGGATCTCAACCCCGCGTTTGAGGTATCTTCGCAGCGCGACTCCCGCGTCTGTGATTCCCGCGTCTGGTACTTTCCGCGACGCGATCCCCGCGTCTGCTCTTTCCCGCGTCTGTTATTCCTGCGACGCGTCTTCCGCGTCTGCAACCCCCGCGTCTCACTTTCCAGAACCCACGTCTCCCTGTGTCCCTTTCTCTCTCTAGGCTTCTCACTCTTCTCTCTCCTCTTCACTTTCTCTCTCCTCATAAATATATATTATTTTATGGCGCGTGCGCAAGTTCCATGGATTCCAGACTTTTCGGCTTTCCGGTGATCTAGGCGAGTGTTCTCGCTCTCGCCTCCATTTGGGTTTCCCCGCTTCGTCGGGTCGACATGTATTTTATTCCATGTTTCCATGTACTTTGTATTGGGCTGAGTCCCTGTATTGTGTATGGCCGAGTGCCTATATCTGGACATGTATTGCTCTGTGACGAATGCTTGTATTAGGGTAGTTTCCTTCTTGTACACATACCATGCCTGTGATGTATTGTACTGCCTTATACCATACTTGGATTCCGGCCCCCTTCAACCTCCGGTCCCTCACTGTCTCGAAAGAGGCGTGATTGGGATCGTCTGGTTTCTCAGCTCCGCCTGGTGAGCATGCTTAGCGCTCAGTGCCTTATTCACTAAATTCGTCTAGGCGAGTTGCTGCCGGATTCTCTACTCGTATCTTAATCCGAGTATCCCGGTAACCTCGCAGAGCGCATTAGTGTCTAAACTCTGTTCGCTGCCTGTGCTTCCAGCTTGTTCAGCTCCGCCTGGTTATCATGATCAGCGTTCAGCGCTTTACCACTAGATTCGTCTAGGCGAGTTGCTGCCGGATTTACCGCTCGTACTTCAGTCGAGTCGTCCCGGTAACCTCGCCAGACGCTCCAGTGATAAATCCTGGTTGCTATCTGTATTTCCAGCTTGCTTAGCTCCGCTTGATATGCTCAACCATTTCGCTGATGCCTATTATTTACAAAGCTTGTTATGATAACACGTACCATGCCATTACTTCATGCCTGACACCTGTCTATACTACTTGTCGTTTTCATATTATTTTTAACACATGTATATCACCTGTCAACTGACTTGTTATCACCTAACACCTGACATGCTACTTCTTGGCAAGGCCCTTGTTATGACATGACTTGCCATCGGATTATATTAATCTCTTGACATGACTGGTTACCTGTCTAATATCATCCTCCTGTCATGCTATCACTTAACACCCAGCATGATATACTTGACCTGTGATTATCACATTTACGGGAATGTATTCCTGCATTACATGCAGTGACCTGAATCTTGTATTCCTGCATTACATGCAGTGACCTGAATCTTGTATTCCTGTATTATATACAGTGACCTGAACTCCTGAATTCCTGATCATGTCCTGCTCCTGTTATTCCCGTAAATTGATAATTACCTAATAATTCATAAAAGGAACAACTTGCATCGGGTCGGGGGAAACATGCGGCTATCAATATGTGTTCGTGTTTACAGTGGTATTAGGCATGTTGTGCAACTAAAACTTCCGGTCTGACCTGTGGGCCTCCAGGCGACCGAGGGGAGTGCTGGCTCCCTCCTTCCTGGTACCATCATGATAAGGGCATACATAAGTCCCTCCTGTTTGCCTTGCGGCGGGTTCCGTCACCAAGCAACGGAACAATCCTGGGCCGTGGTCCCGGGTATGTACGGGACCCACTGTAAACATAGTTCGTTGATACCCCCGCTGGTTTCCGATAACAACCTTGCTTTACTCGGATATGGATCTATGTGTGCTGGGACGCTAGTTCACATAGCTAGATATCAGGGTAAGACGAGTAATAATAAAGTGTCTAATAACCGGCTCTTTAAGTTGTAAGTGGAGGTATGTGGAATGGGACGCATACTGAAGCCTGCAGCTTAAACGGCTTTGAATCTGTGATATGCCTCATCATATTTGCTTGTACTGGTTTTTCATCGGATTTCCGGTTTTACGGTTATTATGGTATTGATTGCTCATGCTCTACTTTATCCCTGGTATCCACCTGACTCCTGTTCATTATCTTATCATGCCCAGAGTACAATTGGATTGTATGTGCTTGGATTATGGAAACATAAGATAAAGGTATATAGATGAGGGTTTCCTTGTTTGGATTATTCCTTCGACGTACTAGTCTTATGGAGCCGTGATCTGAAACCATACAATCAGATTTGCTCGTCCTCGGCTATACTTGGTCTTATCGCTTTACATGTGCTTATCCTTGCTCGCCACTTGGCTTTTGTATCACCACTCGCCTGGGGAGTTTCATCTGACTCCCCTGGATTCTTATGTCCAGGTCAAGGAGCTTGGAGCGTGTGGATTCTCCCTGTTGTTGATCAGAGTGGCGCAGCTGAAGCGTGGATCTCCAGCAGACCGTTCAGAGCTCTATCCTTCCAGGCCCCCCTGTGTGCCTCTCGAGTTTTCCTTTAGTAAACTCGTGAGTGCTCTTTTGTACTATTCATCCATGTGCATCTGCTTGTAATCTCGCAATTGCGCATATCAGTGATGTAATATTCATGTAATATTGGGTCACCTCTGGTGATAACTTTGTAATTGTACTCATATGTTGGAATGTATAATGCACCACTTGCTTCCGTACTCTGATTCTTGCCTGTACTGATGCTTAGCGTATATACGTGAGGGTATTTCTGACCTGCGTATATACGTTGCAGTAATGTCTCCGTATCCGCCAGGATCGGGGCGTTACACATTATGCACCCCGTCCAAAGATGGCGGCAATGCCAATCTATAGGACACATCTCCCACACGATCTAGGATCTCGAATGGGCCAATATATCTCGGACTCAGCTTCCCACGTGTACCGAACCGGATCACTCCTCTGGTGGGTGATATCTTCAAGAACACATGATCACCGGTCTGGAACTCCAATGGCCTCCTTAGAGTGTCTGCCCAACTCTTCTGCCTACTCTGAGCAGCCCTGAGATGATCTCTGATAACCCTGACCTTCTCTGTCGTCTGTATCAGGATCTCTGGTCCCAAAAGACTCCTCTCACCGACTTCATCCCAACAAATCGGTGATCGGCACTTCCTTCCATACAATGCCTCAAAGGGTGCCATCTTAATACTTGCCTGATAGCTGTTGTTATATGAAAACTCAGCCAAGTGAAGATGGTCCTCCCATGATCCTCCAAAATCAATCATGCAAGCCCTCAACATATCTTCAAGGATCTGATAGTCCTCTCAGATTGTCCGTCTGTCTGAGGATGATAAGAAGTACTGAATTTCAGACGAGTTCCCAGACTTTCTTGGAGACTCTCCCAGAAATGAGATCTGAATCTGGTGTCTCTATCTGACACAATACTAACTGGAACTCCATGCAGACGAACCACCTCCTTCATATACTTATCTGCCAGAACCTCTGTCGACTGGCCTACCCTGAATGGTATGAAGTGAGCTGACTTGGTGAGGCGATCAACTATAACCCACACAGCATTATTACCCCTGGGACTCCGAGGTAATGCCGTCACAAAATCCATGGTGATATGCTCCCACTTCCATTCGGGTATCGGCAAAGGTTGAAGAAGTCCAGCTGGTCTCTGATGCTCGATCTTTATCTGCTGGCAAACCAAGCACTTGGCAACAAACTGGGCTATCTCCCTCTTCATAGCATTCCACCAAAAGTGCTTCTTCAGGTCCTGGTACATCTTGTTTCCCCCAGGGTGTATAGAATAAGCTGAACTGTGAGCTTCCTCCAAAATCTTCTGTCTGACTTCCCCTTGGGGAACACAAAGTCTACCTCCAAAATACAATGCACCATCTGGATGAATGCAGATATCCGTCCTCAATCCAGCCTCCACCTGAGCTCTGAATGTCTGCAATCTGGGGTCCTCCTTCTGAGCTTCCTTGATCTCCTCTATCAAAGGTGACTGGATCTGCAGAGTCATGAACTGCCCGGCCTTATCACCTCCTTGCACCAACATCAAATCCAATCTGATGAATTCCTGAATCAACTCCCTCTGCTGAGTAAGGTGGACTAGCGTTCTGTTCTCTGGCATCCTGCTCAGTGCATCAGGAACGGTATTGACTTTGCCTGGATGATACTGCAAGTCAATATCGTAGTCCGCCATAAGCTCCAACCACCTCCTCTGCCTCATATTTAACTCCTTCTGTGAGAAAATATACTTGAGGCTCTTGTGGTCTGTGTATATCAACATTTTGTCTCCCAGAAGGTAGTGTCTCCAGATCTTCAAAGCAAATACCACAGCCGCCAACTCCAAGTCATGAGTTGGGTAATTCCTCTCATGAGGCTTCAATTGCCTAGATGCATATGCTATAACATGATCATGTTGCATAAGCACACACCCCAGGCCTTTACCTGATGCATCACAGAAAATGACCATCCCTCCTCTTCCTGAAGGGGTCCTCAAGATTGAAGCTGATATAAGCCTCTGCTTCAACTGCTCAAAAGCTGCATCACACTCTTCAGTCCATATGTATCTCTCCCCTTTTCTGGTGAGCCTGGT
Organism: Agave tequilana; assembly: GCA_038442645.1. NCBI lineage: Eukaryota > Viridiplantae > Streptophyta > Magnoliopsida > Asparagales > Asparagaceae > Agave > Agave tequilana. The sequence goes on from JAVJIF010005687.1 coordinate 162,380, forward strand.
CAACGGAGCTGCAAGTCTAGAGAAATCCTGGACAAAGCGCCTGTAATATCCGGCTAGTCCAAGAAAGCTCTTTATCTCAGTCACCGTCTTCGGAACTGGCCAATTCTGCACTGCCTGGACTTTACTAGGATCAACTGAAATTCCTTCTGCTGAAACTATGTGTCCAAGGAAAGCTATGCTATCCAACCAGAATTCACACTTGCTCCTCTTGGCATGAAGCTGCTCCTGTTGAAGAGTCTGCAACACAATCCTCAAGTGCTCTGCATGCTCCTTATCATTCTTTGAATAGATCAGAATGTCATCTATAAATACAACTACAAACTGATCCAGGTAAGGAGAGAACACTCGGTTCATCAAGTCCATGAAGACTGCGGGGGCATTTGTGACTCCGAAAGGCATAACCAGAAACTCATAGTGGCCATATCGGGTCCTGAATGCCGTCTTCGGAACATCCTCCTTCTTCACCCTCAGCTGATGGTAACCCGACTGCAAATCTAACTTAGAAAATACACGGGCTCCATAAAGCTGATCAAATAAATCATCAATCCTGGGCAAGGGTACTTGTTCTTGATGGTGACCTTGTTCAACTCCCTATAGTCAATGCAAAGTCTCTTACCACCATCCTTCTTATTCGCCAATAGCACTGGAGCTCCCCATGGTGAAGTGCTTGGCCGAATCAACCCCTTGTCTGAATACTCCTGCAGTTGCTTCTTCAAGATCTCCAACTCTGTCGGTGCCATCCTGTACGGAGCCTTGGATATAGGAGCTGCTCCTGGAATTGTATCAATGGAGAACTCAATTATCCTCTCCGGTGGAAACCCTGAGACCTCAGCAAAGACTTCTGGAAACTCATCCCACACTGGCACTCCCTTCAGAACCTCCGAAGTGGTCATCTGAATCTCCTTCTTAGCAGGCTTCACCTCTCCACTAAACTGGAACTCCGGCTGATGCGGGATTCTGAAATTGATCCTCCTCCCTCTACAGTCGATCACCGCATAGTACTGACTGAGCCAGGTCATGCCTAAGATTACGTCGTACCCTTTGGTGTCTAGTACGAGCATGTCTATGGCCAAGATCTTTCCACAAAGCTCCACTGGACAGTCAGCACAAACTCTAGAAGATACAACTACCCCATTCCCTGTACTTATCTCCCACTTGTGGTCTAAAGCCTTAACAGGTATGGAATGAACAGCCACAAAATGGTCGGAGATATAACAGTGGGATGCACCCGAATCGAAGAGAGCGAGAACAGGTATAGAATGAACTCTGATGTTACCTGTAATCACCTCCTCTGAAGCCTCAGCCTCCTCTGCTGTCAGGTTGTAGGCCTGACCTCTGCCACGCCCTGCTGCTGTCCGGGCTCCTCTCTGCACTGGGCGAGCAACATGCGGTGGAGGAAGGGGAAGAGCTCTCCTCATCACTGGTCCCTGGTGCCTCTGCCCAACTGGCCCTGGTAGTGCCCTCTGTCCATTCTGCCCTTGAGGTGCCGGCAAGGTTTGGTTAGCAAACCCCATTCTCCTGTGAGGATAGGTCTCTACGGCATGGTCTCGTGCTCCACACACCAAACACAATCCATTTGCCCTCCGGCAATCCTGCTGAGAGTGTCCTGGTTTCTGGCAAAAGTTGCAGATAAGACCTGGTCGAGCCATCTGGTAAGGAACTGCTCTGAATGGTTGCCTGGCCTGAACCTTCACTGCCCTGGACGGTCCTCCTCTACCCACCGGTACAAACAGCCTCTTCATGGCCTGGTCCTTCCTCTGATCTCCTTGCTTCTTCTCAAACCCACGCTCCACCTCTCGAGCGCTGGTGAGAACTTCTGCATAGGTCTTCAGATGATGGGGCATTAGGAACATCTGAATGTCCATTTGCAGACCTTGCTGGAACCGGCTTGCCCTCTGCTCCTCATCTGCTATCATGTACGGGGCGAAGCGACTCAACCTGAGAAATTCTGCAGCATACTCATCTACGGATCTATCCCCCTGTTGAAGCCTGATGAACTGCTCCTCCATGTCCTTCTGAGCAGTGGCGGGGAAGAAACGACTGTAGAAGCTCTTGGAGAACGTATCCCAAGAGATAGGTTTCTCCAAGCGAGCCTCCTCTGCAAGCCACCAAGTCCTGGCTATGTCCTTCAGCTGGATCTTTGCAACCTCCACTTGGTTCTCCTTAGGCACCCTGGCGGCGTTCAGCAGATCGGTGGTGTCTGTTAACCACTGTTCAGCCTCCAATGGCCTCTCGACTCCCGTGAATACGGCCGGCTGTAGCCGTCGGAAGTCTGAGATGCTCCCCGGCTTCTGCTCCTTCGGGGCTTCCAACTCCTGCCTGAGGAGCTCAGTCTGCTGATGCTGATTCTCCATCTGCTGTTGCTGGTTTCCCAGCATAGTCTGAATGATCCTCAGGATATCAGCACCCTCTCCTCCTACGGGTCCATTCGGTACTTGCCCGACATTGTTGCGACCCGAACGTCTCTCCATACCGAAAGGGATAAGATCTGGAATTGGAAACAAAGGAAAGGAGTTTAGGATGCGAAGGAATTGATCAACGAAGGAATCAAGAAGGACTTTATAACTTTGTACATTGTAGTTGGCATAAGCAAATCACTAGAATTTGCCACTTGGTTGTACTTTTAGGTTTGAGAGCCTAAGCTCTGATACCAACCTGTGACGCCCCGATCCCAATGATACGGGAACGTTACTGCAACGCATATACGTAGGTCAGATGGTGCCCCCACGTATATACGCTAAGCATTAAGTACAACAAGTATCAGAGTACAACACACAGCGTGGTATATTCATATGCCAACTTACAAAAGATAAATACAAAGCTATACAAGTTATGATAAGCAAAATCACTTTACAAGTGTCCTTTATCACAACCCAAGTCCAAAATGAATCCTATATAACCAAAAATACAAAAAATGCTCACGAAATGGATGGAGATCCCGTGAACCAAAAGGAAGAGTCTGGCACGAGGACCGGAGCTAATCTGCCTGCTCACTAAAGAAAGCCTGATCTTCGGTGGATGGCTCCACTTCGACCCAGGCCTCGGAATCTGAATATGCAAATCCAAAGGGTCAAGACATATAATAACAAATAAAAGATAGTCAAGTGACATAAGGATCATGAATAAAGGTAATGAAGTTACAATAAATAGCAATGAATAACAAGCGATGTAAACTCAATAAGGTAAGATCATATGCAACAAATCTACAATTAACGTCTTATTATTATTACTTGTCTTACTGTGATATCTAGCTATGTGACCCAGCGTCCCAGAGCACATAGATCCATATCCTAGTAAAACAAGGTTGTTATTGGAAACAGCGGTTGTATCGACGAACTATGTTTACAGTGGGTCCCGTGCATACCCGGGACCACGGCCCAGGATTGTTCCGTTGCTTGAAGACGGAACCTGCCGCAAGGCTAAACAGGAGGGACTTATGTATGCCCTTGTCATGACAGTAAACAGGAAAGGGAGCAAGCACTCCCCTCGGTCCCCTGGTGTACCGCAGGTTAGACCGGAATATGATTGTACAATATACCTAATACCACTGTAAACACGAACACGTATCGATATCCGCATATTTCCCCCGACCCATATGTAAGTTGGTGCTTTTTATGTAAAAGTCAAGTGTATCATGCTTAGTTTTAAGAGATGGCATGATAAGTGGTGATATTACTGTTTAACATGTCATGAAACGAGTATATGCAATAATAAGTCATGAGGTAACAAGAGATACATCCATTCAGTAATAAGTCATGTTGTGCCCGTATTGAAGCATGAATAAGCAAGGTATAATACATATGTAACAAGTATAAAAACCAAATTCAGAACAGAAATTAACTATGACACACAGTCAGGATTAGTCGACTAGGGGTAAGGGTTAGTCGACTAATACTGGGATACAGAGAGTTAGAATTCTGTTTCAGGGAAAGTTAGTCGACTAGGGTAGGAAGGTTAGTCGACTAATAGGGAGTTCTAGTCGACTAATGGACACTTAAGTCGACTAAGTCTGCTGATACAGAAAGTTGGGTTTTCTGGTCCAAGATGGATTAGTCGACTAGGTGAATTCAGGAGTCGACTAATATGGGTTTCCAGAGAGTTTGTTAGTCGACTAATATTTGGGGCAAGTCGACTAATACTGGGTTTTTCCAGAAAACTAAGTTTCAGCTAAGTGTTCTAGTCGACTAGGTCCTAAGTCAAGTCGACTAATCGTGGGGAAAAACAGTGCACAGAACAGAAATTCTGGAAGTGTGTTTGATGACTAAATTCGTGGTTTTAGGTTACCTGGTGTGCAATAGGGGTAGATACAAGTACTCTAGGGCTATTACAAGTCTTGGTGAGTGGAATACTCACTTGGATAGGTTTAATTGGGACTTGATCCAAGGATGAGGATGATGGTTGAAGTTGAGGTCCTTGAGGAAGCCCTAGATGAAGCCCTTGAGGAAGTCCTTGAAGCCTTGAGGTGGAGATGAAGAGATTGGGTTCATGGAGCTAGGGTTTTTGCTAGAGGAGAAGGAGATTGTGGAGCTTCTCTTCTCTTGTGAAGAAATGAGGAGGAAAAAGGTTGAAAGTGAAAAGGGAAATCTTATATAGGATTTGGGATTTTTGCAAAGAGGGTGGAATTAAAGGGAATGAGAGGGGGTTTTGTGTAAAAAGGGGGGTGAGGTGAGTGTCCTCTCCTTGGCCACTTGGCCGGCTGTGGGAGAGGGAGAGAGTGAGTGGGGTTAGGTGAAGTGGTGAGTGGGAAATGAGGTGGAAATGAAGTGGAATTGGAATTTTGCAATAATTGAAAAAATGTCCGAAATTCAAGTATCTCGGATTGGTCTGAAAATTTTACCAAAAATCAAGAAAAATATTTGAAGACTCATGGTGAAATTCGTTTGAAGAAATACTGTATAGATTTTTAATTAAAATCCCGGAATCAGTTATTTACCGACTCCGAAAGAATTTCATAAATTCATAAAATTCTCAGAAAAAGTGTATAAGTAAGAAATATGATTCTAAGCAATAAAGTCTAAAGGACTTTCTAAAAATTCCTAACAGTTTGGAAGATAAAAATTCGGAAATCGGCCAGCGGTACTGGCCGACACCGGTTTCGGAGAAATTCATTTTAATTCCAGAAAATTCCAGAAAATCACATAAAATCTAAAATATTGGAAAATGATATTTGGAATTGAAATTGGTCAAATACGGATGGTAAATCGGAAAATACGATCGAAAGACTGAATACGTAACTAAGTACGTATTCCGGGAGAGGGGTATTACAGATAATCTCATGTTCATGTTTGTTCTAAAATTGATTTAGCTTTAGTGCAACCACATGCATGGTGGATAAATAATTCACATAAATAATTTTAATGTGGAACTTCCAAACCTAAAGGAGGCACAACTAAAATTGAGTGATACGCTTAAGTGGGCGATGTAAATAAAGCTACAGTTGAAGCTATTAGAATTTGTAGGCTTGGTTTTGTCTTAGATTTGGATGAGAATTTATATGTATCATCTTTTAGACGAAATCTTCTTTCCTTTTCATTGTTAGACAGATCTGGTTTTACTGTCACTCTTGGTAATGAAATTATTAGTCTATTTTTTAATCTAAAGTTGTTGGTATTAAAATCTTAATTGATGGCTTATACAAATTAAATCTTCTTGCTTCATATTTTGAATCTATGTATGTGAATAATCTAGATACTACGCGAACATTAATTAAAGCGAACTCCTACAGTCTATGGTTTACAGTCTATGGTTTAGGCGTTTAGGATACATCTTAAAAGAGAGAATCTAAATGCTTGTGTCTAGTGGAGCTATAAGTCCTTTAGATTACTCTGACTTTAGAGTATGTACGGATTGTATAAATGGTAAACAAACAAACAATAGAAAGTTTAATGCTAGACGGAGTTCAACCATCTTGGATTTGGTGTGTACAAAAATCTGTGGCCATTCCCTACAACTTCTTGGAATAGTCACAGGTATTTCATCACTTTCACAAATGATTACTCTCGTTATGGGGTGTCTATACTTGATTCATGAGAAATCTCAATCACTATGATTCATGAGAAATCCCAATCACAGGTATTTCATCACTTTCACAAATGATTACTCTCATTATGGGGTGTCTATACTTGATCATGTGAAATTGAAAATCAGCTGAATAGAAAGATTAAAGCTATTAAATCTATCCGTGATAGTGAGTACTATGCAAATACGACAGATCAGGTAGATGTCCAGAACTTTTTGTCAATTTTCTGAAAGAGTGTGGTATTGTAACTCAATACACCATGCCAGGGATATCTTGTCAAAATAGTACTGCTAAGAGATGAAATCGCACACTAAAGGACATTGTTAGGAATATGATAGCTCACACTACTCGTCATTATAGAGTGAATCCTTAAGACAGCTGTCTACCTCTTTAATAGAGTACATAATAAAACAGTAGTTAAAACCCCATATGAATTATAGAGTAGAAAATTTTGAGCATTAGGCATCTTCATGTTTGGAGTTGTCCAGCTGAAGCTCGGTCATATATGTCATATGAGAAGAAGCTTGACTCTTGAACAATTAGTTGTTTCTTCGTTGGATATTCTGAGAGGTTTAGAAGCTTTATGTTTTACTGTCCTTCTAGTAAGAACATAATAGAGATGGATAATACTAAATTCATTAAGGATATTCAAAACAGTAGGAGTCAATTATATAAGAATTTCATATTTGAGGAAGAACAGATTGTTATACCCGTAACAATTGTTTCAAATGATGAAGTAATTGTTCCACTCCAATATGAAAATACAATTGCGCTCTACAGGGTAGATATACAAGTTTGGATCTAGTAGAGTTACCTAAAGGAAATAAACCGATTAGTTGTAGATAGGTATTCAAAACTAAATGAGATTCGAAAGGTAATGTCGAAATATATAAAAGCATATCTTATCGTAAAGGGATTCACTAAAAAAGAGGACATTGGTTTTCATGAAGAATTCTTTTAAAATTATTATGGCACTAATGACTCACTTTGACTTGGAGTTATACCAAATGGATGTTAAGACCGCCTTTTTAATGGTGACATTGAGGAAGAAATCTATGTGGTGCAACCAGACAGTTTTGAAGCCAAAAGTTCACAACATCTGGTTTGCAAATTAAAAAAAAAATCAATTATGGTCTAAAGTAAGTGTCCCGACAATGATATTTGAAATTTGATCAAGTGATATCTGGTTTTGATTTCATGAAAACTGTAGCTGATCAATGCATTTATCACAAATTTAAAAAGAGTAGGCTTAAATTTCTTTTGTTGTATGAGGATGACATTTTATAAACAAGTAATAATATAATCTTCTACATGAGACCAAGAGTTTTCTCTCAAAGAGTTTTGAGATGAAAGACTTTGGAGATACTTCTTTTGTGATGGGCATACAGATTCAACATGACAGGATACATGGAATATTAAGTTTATCACAAATGACCTATATCGATAAGGTGTTAGATATATATGGCATGAAGAATTACTCTTCAAGTGAAACACATGTCACTAGGAGAGATAGGCTGAGTCTACTCTAATGTTCCAAGAATGATCTTCAGAAAGAGCAAACGCAAGACATCCCTATGCATAGGCAGTTTGAATTCTAATATATGCTCAACTTTATATCCGTCCTGACATAGCATATGTCATTGAGAAATTTGATAGATACCTGATCAATCTTAGAATTGATCACTGAAAGACTGCCAATAAGGTAATGTGATATCTACACGACAACAAGGACTACATACTTACCTATAGGAGATCTGATCAGTTACAATTGATTGGATACATAGATTCAGATTATGTTGGATGTATCGATAATAAGAAGTCTACTTCATGTTATATTTTTCTGATTACAGGAAGATGATGGATTTAGTCGAAAGACCATTATAAGTATACTGTGACAATAGAGCTGCAGAGCTCTACTGCAAGACTGACAAGAGTTCAGGAAGGTCGAGGCATATCGACATCAAGTTTTCTGTGATCAAAGATAGAATTTGAAATCACATTGTGTATGTTGATAGTGTTAGTATTATTATTAACATTCCAACCTACCGGATTCAAATCAAACGACTTAAGGATTTAATTTGGTGGTTGAGAAAGAAAAAACAAAAAGAAAGATATTAAATTTTAAAAAAAAAATTCCAACCTGCCGGATTTATACCAACTGAAAAACACCTAGAAGGGGGTGAATGGTATAAATGCTAATCTAGAAACTAAATGCGGAAGCTAAAACAAATTTGCACAAATACTTAATACAACCAACAAGTGTAACCGAATTCCCCGTGAAGGGCTCTGGACTAACTCCTCTTGATTCCCCTAGATAAGGGTTGAGGTGCTATATGAAGCTCTTGTGGTTAAGTATAAGTGAGGTACACACAAGTAATCCAAGCATATAAGAATGAAATAGCAATATAAAATAATGTAAGGCACAAATGCAAGCAAGTATGAATGATATGGCAATATGAATAATGCTATGCACAACACAAATAAAGAGAGAGGGATAAGAGACAATGGATCAAACGCAAACACAAAGATATGTTTCGAGGTTCGAGCCCCTAGCTCTACGTCCCCGCCTTCACCGAGAAGGATTTCTAATCCACTATCTTGTCCACCGAGGACTCCCACCGAGGGAACCTCCACCGAGGAGGATTTTTACAACAAGGGAGTACCGAACTCCTCTCTCAAACACCGCCTCACAACCGAGGGGTAGGCCCGTAGCCAAACAACCACAATCACCTCTACCAAAGAGGGTTACAACCAATCTCCACCTCTCACTAGAGGGAGCAAATCACAATCTCAACCTCTACCAAAGAGGGAGCAAACCAATCACCCGATCAATCTCTACCAAAGAGGGATACAAAAAAAGTAAGGGTGTACAACTTGGAGGTTTCCACAACCTCAAACAATCTCTCTTTCCTCTTTTCCACAAAACAAGATCCTAATAGAATATGATAGAAGATAAGCTCAAGTGTGGAAAAACAAATGTTTTGATCAAAGAAAATCTCTTGGGAAAATACCAAATTGATATAGAAATGAAGAATAAGAAACCAATTCCCAAAAACTTATTTTCTTTGAAAATCAACAAAACACTTAAAAACAAACAAGATTGATCTTTTGGCTCTTTAAACACTTTTTAAAACTTGTTTTTAAAACCAGAGAGTAGGAAAAAATTAGTTCATAAAATCTTAGCCAAAACCCCCAAGAAATGGGGTATATATAGCCCAAACAGAAAACTAGCCGTTAGGCTGATCTGTCAGCCTGAGAGGCTGGCGGTCGACCGGCCGGTCGACCGCCAACGGTCATAAATATGACCGTTGCGCAATCCCGGTCGACCGCCCAGATACAGAGAGCAGAGCTCTCTGGTCCGGTCGACCGACCCGGTCGACCGCCCAGATACAGAGAGCAACGCTCTCTGGTCCGGTCGACCGGCCGGTCAACCGGCCCACTGTGCTGCCAGACGTGCACAAGGCTGTGCACGTCGGTCGACCGTACGGTCGACCGACCCTTGGTGCGGTCGATCGTGCGGTCAGCCGACCTGGCCTGTCAGCCACAGTTCTGGGTCAGAAACTGGGTCAGAAAAACATGTTAAAAATATTTTAATAAATCTTATAAAATATATAAAAATCCCCAAAAATAGTTTTCTTATTTTGTATTGATATATAAACTTGTAATAAAATTTCAACTCAAATATCAAGCAATTTGAACTATTTTTGTGTCTTATCATTTTTATCAAAAACCAAAACTTATATTTTATCAAACTTTGATTTTTCAATACATGAATAGGATAGTCAAACTAAGTTTGTCTAAGAAGTTTAAGCATGCATGTATAGAAAAAATACATCTACTATACATATAAACCATTTAAACTTGTTTTGATCAACTATTTATGAAAACAAATATTGGTTAAACCAAAACCGAAAAATCAATATCCAAACATAAAACGTGTGTGTATTGTACACTTGAGCATATCAACTATTCTAAGCTTTACACATGGATCTAAAACACACTAAACTATGGATACCTAAGTCTTCTTGATGATCTTCCATCTTCAAGCCGACTCGATCCAAAACGTGATCCACGAGCGAGGATCCAATGAGTGCAAGGTATGATCTTGATGCTCGGGCCCTGAAATCACCAAGTGAAAGCTTCCAAACTCCTCTTTTTGAAGCAATCACCAACTAATATCTTGTTAAATGATCTGGAACTAAAATCACAAGATTATTAGTAAACATAACTACATGAGTTAATCATCATCAAAACTATAGAGGAAGGCCTCCGGGCCAACAATCTCCCCCTTTTTGATGATGACAAAACTCATGGAGTTATATATGCATGGATTAAAGTTAAACTTTAAAGAAGTTCCCCCTTAACTCATGCATAAACAAATAAACATAAATATGCAATGAATATAAAATATGAAACATGCATAGATATGCATAAACAATAAAAAGGTCTAGATACCAATGAAATTGTCAAAAACAAAACATTGCTCTAGATACCAATTAAACTTACACTAAATTAAACATAATATATGCAAAACATAAATATGCATATATAAAACGCAAACAAACTCAAAATCTTTCTCCCCTTTTTGTCAATCATCAACAAAGGGGTAAAAACCAAAACAATAAATTTTTTCCCCTTTTTGTTCGAAACAAAGAATCAACAAAAGGGTTAATAAAAACAATGTTCTCCCCCTTTTTGTCTAAAACAAAAACAAATTCAATAAGGGGTGATTTTAAACATGATATCAATTAAAAATATGTCAATGAAGTGCCTCTTGATACCAATTTAAAAAATGAAAGCAACATCTTGATACCAATTGAAATAATTGTTTAAAAGCAAATGATACCAAAATGGAAATTCAATATTTTCTCTTCATAAAGCAAGGGAGTGAAAATCAAATACCAATTAAAATACAAAAACAAAATTTCTCCCCCTTTTATGAAATACCAACTAAAACAATGCGTAGGCTTGAAATGAGATACCAATTGAAAAGCAATTGAAAACTAATCAATTGAAACAAAATTGAAACTCAAGCTTAGCATAAACACAAACATATATATGTATGAAAAATAGATACCAATTGAAATTGATATTCTTTGAAGTGTAAACATACATATATGAAAATATATGAGTATACAATAAAAGTCAAAATTGATACCAATTGAAAGAATCCAATGATACCAATTGAAATAACAATAATAATCAAGGTATAACTCATATAACCTATCCTCCCAATCATATTCAAGTTTAAAATGATTTTTAATATAAAGCATACATGAGCATGATCTCCCATCCAACCACCCTTGGATGGTAGGGGTTTTCAAAATATATTTGAAAAAGATATAGTATTTGAAAATCTCTACCAAGGTGAAGAATATCGCAACTAGTTAAATGGAAAACTTGTTAACTAGTACGAAATCCTTCAAGTAAGGAATAAAACAAAAATATTTTTCATGAAACATGAAATCCACATGATAATCAACACTCATAATCAATTAAGCATAAATATGACTCATGAAAACAAACACATGAGTAACCAATAAAAGGTGAGTGTACAAATACAATGTGAAGAACATGATCATGAAAGTATTCAATTTAGCTCAATATTCCTTGAAACAAGAGAATCATCAAAACTTATTTAATCTTCAAGGTATATGTATGTCCTATACAAACTAAAGTATACATACATATCCAAACACAACGAGTCCACAAAGATATATGCATGAAGGCACGTGGCTCAAGGGATGTATATGTATAAACAATAGTTTGGATAAAATAGACATATACATGAAGTTAAACATATAAACATAAAAACAAATTCAAGAATGGGAATACAAGTCTAAAATGCATGAATCATCAAAACTAGACTATACTAACACATCTAATGGGTTCAAATAAGCATTCAAGCTCAAACATATATAGATTTATTTGTGGCCCACTATATGCACAAATATATACCTAGTCTTAATGAGAACTAACATTTAAACATATATTCAACATTTAAAGCATCAAAACAAGATATAAATAAACATGAAAAACATAAACATGATTATTAAGAAAATTCACATGTTATTAAACCTATGATAAACATGATAGCTAAACAAAAGTGAGAACACTAAAATAATGGTCCATATTAAATATGGGTGTCTCAAATACTATACATGAATGTCAAGAGTCTAATAAACATGGTATTTACATGATAATCACTAAACATCAAAACATGCTATAAACAATAAACATGAAAAGCATGCAAACATAAATAAGGAGTAAGAGACCGTTACCAAAACCTATGAGGCAACTCTCCATAACTCCAAAACATGGTGGTCTTCCCACCAAACCTCCCTTGAAAGTGATGTATCCAAATAGTTTTCTTTAAGCACGGAACGCATCCACTCCAAGGTACCGCTACTCTCATGTCATGTGAGAGCCCACACCTACATCATAAACAAGAGGGGTGGTCTTTGGTACCCATATCTTATTGGGTCCATGGGGGTTAGTACCATTCCTAACCCAAACAAATTTATTTGCTAAATTTACATCATGTAATCTATCAAAATAAAATTTAGCAAGGTGACCCTTACGTCCACAATGTGTACAAGTGTACACATGAGCATACAAGTGATGATGGTGTCCGTGAGGAGCATGTGTATGCCGTGGGGGGTGTGCATGAAAAGATGGAACTTGTTTCTTTCGAAACAAAGATTCCAAACGTGTATGACCCACTACACATTGGCTCAAAGTGGAGCCCAAACAATCTACACTCTTCTTAAGCAAGGATATATCTTTCTCAATTAAAGAAGTGTGGCATGCAATAGGTGTTCTAGGTAAAGCATGGCAAACATGAGAAACAATATTATTTTTCAAAGAAACATTTTTCTTAACACAAATATCTAATTCTTTTGTAATGAAAACAATTTCATTTTTCAAAGACTCATTCTCTTTTACGACAAAATCAATTTTTGAAGAGAAAACTTTATTTTTCTTCAAAACATCATTACAATCATTTTTATTTTTCAAAAATTTATTCTCTTTTAGTGCAAGATCAAGTTGAGATCTCAATGAATCCCTTTCATTATAGACCTCAAACTTCTCTTGCAAAACCATGTCAAGTTTTGAACATAAAATCTTATTTTCTTTATTAAGTTCAAAACTCTTCTTTTTCAAATATTATATTTTTCTATTAATTTTTCACAAACAATAGAGAGTTCTTCATTCAAAGCATGGGCATCAATATGATCATCACATGAAGACTAGGATCAAAACTATCTAGTTGAGTTTCCGATTGTACCTCAAAGGAGTTATTCCCTTGGATCAAGAAGCATTGTGAGTCGGATTCTCCACTAGACTCCTCTGGTTGGATTTGCAATTGAAGCTTGGAGGTGGATGTGGTTGTCAACTTGTTCCACACTGCAAAGGCGGAATCAAGATTAGAAACATGCATAAGATATTCTTTTGAAAGCGTGCTTCTAATGGCCTCAAGGGCTTGTGCATTGGCCCCTATATGCTTGCTATCACTAAGGTAGGATTCCTTGGTAATGGCAAGGTGAACCTTATATCCTAGGGTTTGTAGGTAAATGGACATCTTAGTCTTCCAAATAATGATGTTGGAAGGGTCAAACATAGGTGGGGTCATGAAGTCCATTGGTCCAAACTATATGTGTGCAAACAAGCAAATGCATATGAAAGATTAGCAAACAAGGATCTCACTCCTAGGTTATTAAACCTAAAGTATCAGGAGCGTAGGCTCTGATACGAATTGAAAAACACCTAGAGGGGGTGAATAGGTGTAAATGCTAATCTAGAAACTAAATGCGAAAACTAAAATAAATTTGCACAAACACTTAATACAACCAATAAGTGTAGCCGAATTCCCCGTGAAGGGCTCTGGACTAACTCCTCTTGATTCCCTTAGATAAGGGTTGAGGTGCTATATGAAGCTCTTGTGGTTAAGTATAAGTGAGGCACACACAAGCAATCCAAGCATATAAGAATGAAATAGCAATAGGAATAATGCAAGGCACAAATGCAAGCAAGTATGAATGATATGGCAATATGAATAAATATGACCGTTGGGCAATCCCGGTCGACCGCCCGGCCGACCGCCCAGATACAGAGAGCAGAGCTCTCTGGTCCGATCGACCGACCCGGTCGACCGCCCAGATACAGAGAGCAACGCTCTCTGGTCCGGTCGACCGGCCGGTCGACTGGCCCACTGTGCTGCCAGACGTGCACAAGGCTGTGCACGTCGGTCGACCGTACGGTCGACCGGCCCTTGGTCCGGTCGACCGTGCGGCCGACCGACCTGGCCTATCAGCCACAGTTCTGGGTCAGAAACTGGGTCAGGAAAACATGTTAAAAATATTTTAATAAATCTTATAAAATATATAAAAATCCCCAAAATAGTTTTCTCATTTTGCATTGATATATAAACTTGTGATAAAAATTTCAACTCAAATATCAAGCATTTGAACTATTAATGTGTCTTCTCATTTTTATCAAAAATCAAAACTTGTATTTTATCAAACTTTGATTTTTCAATACATGAATAGGATAGTCAAACTAAGTTTGTCTAAGAAGTTTAAGCATGCATGTATAGAAAGAATACATCTACTATACATATAAACCATTTAAACTTGTTTTGATCACTATTCATGAAAACAAATATTGGTTAAACCAAAACCGAAAAACCAATATCCAAACATAAAACGTGTGTGTATTGTGCACTTGAGCATATCAATTATTCTAAGCTTTATACATGGATCTAAAACACACTAAACTATGGATACCTAAGTCTTCTTGATGATCTTCCATCTTCAAGCCGACTTGATCCAAAACGTGATCCACGAGCGAGACTCCAATGAGTGCAAGGTATGATCTTGATGCTCGGGTCTTGGAATCACCAAGTGAAAGCTTCCAAACTCCTCTTTTTGAAGCAATCACCAACTAATATCTTGTTAAATGATCTGAAACTAAAATCACAAGATTATTAGTAAACATAACTACATGAGTTAATCATCATCAAAACTAGAGAGGAAGGCCTCCGGGGCAACACCAACGACCTTAATCTGCTAGTTGACCTAAACACAGTCATCCGCTCAACCAATTGAGCTAAGATCGGCTTGCGCTAATCTCAGACAAGAAAATTTCGAATCATTTCATTTTTATTTGTTGAGATATTGAATGTTCAAACGGTACCATCTGTTGCCCAATTCTCGAGTGGGACCCCACGCGTTTCTCCCTATGGATTCACATGCTTTGTTCAATACTTTGTCCGAGTTTTTTTTGTAAGTTCACCTAGAGGGGGGTGAATAGGTGATGGCTAATCTAATGGTCACTTAATGCCTAATGATGCAAATAATGCGGAAGCAAAAAGTAATTATGACCAAATTAAACTTCTTACACTAAACACCACGTACAACACAAGAGTGTTACCGAATTCCCCGTGAAGGGCTCTGGACAAACTCCTCTAGATTCCCCTCGAATGGGTTGAGGTGCCGCGTTGGCTCTCTTGGTTGAATACAAGTGTTAGCAACAATCCCAAGCAAGTATATCAATATGAGCACAAATGAATATCTAGCATATAAAGATGAGCACAATAAAAGTATGCAAGATATAAAAGAGATAGAGAGAGAGAATGAGCAATCGCAAACACAAGGGTATGTTTCGAGGTTCGAGCACACTTGCTTTACATCCCCGCCTTCGACACACGAAGGATTTCCACTATGCAAGATCCCAATGGATCTCTCCTCGGTGCCGCAACACCTACAAGCCCTTGGACTCTCTAGTCCCTTACACACCGCAAGATCACTAGCTCGCCGAGGCCGCACCTCAAACCACCGAGTTCACACAAGAACTCTAAACCACCACGAGCACACTTGCCCGTCTCCTCAAAGTACAAGGATGAAATCTTTGGTGATCTACAACACTTTGATCACCAATTACAAACTCTCACAACACAATCCTATGGATAGATAAGGCAATGGATAGCTCAAGTGATTGTGAGAAAGCAAGGAAAGAACTATGGTGAAAAACTCAAGAAATCACTTTAAACACTCTTGTTAAAATCTTACCTTAGATAGGAAATATTTGCTCTCTATTTTGTGGAGAAAAACCTCTGGAAAGAGTGGGAAAAAATGGCTCTAAAACAATCTCCAAATCTTGTGTAAAACAGTCCACAAACCCCCAAATATATAGGCTGTCAAAAACTAGCCGTTGGGGCTTTGTCAGAACTGCCGGTCGACCCGTGCGGTCGACCGCCAACGGTCAGATTTCTGACCGTTGGAGCCACGGTCGACCGCCTGGGTCGACTGACCCACTGGAGCTGAGAGTCTAACTCTCTGTCGGTCGACCCGTACGGTCGGCCGAACTTTCCAGAGAGCTCTGCTCTCTGAAGCGGTCGACCCGTACGGTCGGCCGTCCTCCAGTGTACAAAGGCGTGCACATCTGTGCACGTCGGTCGACCGGTCCGGTCGGCGAACTCCAGGATTAGTCGACTTATAAAGGCTACTAGTCGACTTATCCGAAGCCTGAAACAGTTTTCTGGGATTAAAAAGTTAGTCTTTTTGGCTTAAATAAAATCCCATAAAATACATAAAAATCTACAAAAATAGTTTAACCAATATACTTTGATATACAAACATGTTTGCACAAAATCAAGGCATGTTATAAAAGATTGGACTATTTTTATAACTTGGAAATATTTGGCTCATGATAAAAACTGTATTTTCCAAAACATGTTTTCTAACTTTGTTTATCCAAATCTTCATTAAATATAAAAAAAGATATACTTTTAAAGCATAGTGTGTATGGATATGATCCACTACACAATCAAGATGAAATATCTATGTTTTTGGCATAAAGCTCTAAATATGGTTTTGGTTGAAACATATAACTTTGAATATCAAAAACCAAAACTATGTTTTTTCAAAATGAAAATCTTTTCTAATCTGAAAATTCTTTTATGAAAAGACAAGTAAATCAAGAGTGTGTGTGTGTGATATATATTTGAGCAATCCACCAACTATCTATCCTTTACATTTTACTCTAAAGCAAAAACAAAATCTTATACCTAGACACAAGTCTTCATCTTCTTGAAGTCTTCACTTGAATGCTTCTCATCTTCTTGACTTGGTCCAAGCTTGATCCAAAAGCTCCTTGGATCACACCGTGCTAGCTCCAAATCTTGACATTTTATCCTTTGTTGAGCTATGAACCTACTAAGATCTTGATAATGAATCTGTCACTAATTAAACACAAGATCATTAGTAAACATAACTTCATGAGTTGATCATCATCAAAACTAGGGTGATAGGCCTTTGGGCCAACAATCTCCCCCTTTTTGATGATGACAAAAACACATGAAGTTATATATGCATGGATTAAAGTAAAGCTTCAAGGAAGCTCCCCCTTAACTCATGCATAGACATAATAATAATATATGACAATGAAGCTCATAAATATGTATGCAAATGATGGAGATGAAACAAAATAAATCTTTTTCTCCTATTTGTAAAACAAAACATATATGCATAAATAACAAGGAAGACGAATACTTCTCCCCTTTAAGTATTTGAAAACATGCATATAAACTCAAATACTTCTCCCCCTTTTTTGTCAATCATCAACAAATGGTTCAAAGTAAAATCAAATCAAACAAATTTTTCTCCCCCTTTTTGTCAAAAACAAAGAGATCAAGAAGGGTAATACAAATCAATCAGTAAAAATTTATATGCGATATACATTCATGAAGAGGAAGACGCTAAGTTGGCTTCCCTACATATATGCATTACATGAAGAAGGGATGACAAGCCCTAACTTACATAAACACATATTATGTAATGCATAAGAGGAGATGTGAAGCTCCCCCTACACACGTATATCATATAAAGAAGAGTTGTCAAGCTCCTCAATTTACAATATACTCAACATGAATCCATATGTAAGAGAGATGTTAGCTCTCCTTGCATATAGGAAATACAACTTAAAATTTTTGAATATTTCTTTAAAATTTTGAACTTTCTTAATAAAACACATTTTGAGATATCAAATCAACATTTTTTTTTAATTTTGATATCAATTTTGAAAACATATTGCATAAGCTTTAACAATTACCAATAGAAAGTTGAATTTAGCTTAGCATATACATTGTGCTTTAAATATGTAAGACAATTTTAACTAAGCACAAATAACACATATATGTATGAAAGAGAATACCAATAGAAATTGATATAATTTGAATTTGAAAAGCATTCATACATATAATCAAAATATGAGTATAAAAATCATATTGATACCATTGAAAATATCCAATGATACCAATTGACGAGTAAGCTTATCATATACTCTACCAAATGAAGAGATTGCACTAGTTATTATGAAAATGTTTTAAAACTAGTACGAAATCCTTCAAGTAAGGATAAAGCAAAAAGAAATGTCAATAAATCTCAATATTCCTTTAAATCATCACTCACTTTTAAAAAATTATATTTCAAGATATATGTATGTTTGACAAAACAATAAGTATACATACATATCCCTTAAACACAATTGAGTCCATATAAATAGATTTGCATTAAAGGCAAATGACTCAAGAGGTATACATGTATATCTTAAAGTTTGACAAAATACACATATACATGAAATGAAAAACACATGATCATAAATCAAATCCAAAAAGTGGGAATACAAGTTTAAAATGTATGCATCATCAAACCAAGTAATACAAGTACATTTCATGGGTTCAAATAAGCGTTCAAGCATAAATATAAATAGATTTATTTGTCGCCCACGATATGTACAAGTATAAATCCTAGTGTTGACAAAAACTAACATATAAACTAATATTCAAATCATGAAGCATCAAATCTTTTAGAAAAATAGAATCATGTGAAATATCTTAAAAACTATTAGAAGAATAAATAACTAGTATAAATTGATTTTGAATAACTAGTTAAAGATCCTTCAAGTATATCAAATCTTATGTTTTTCATAAACATAACTAGACACACAAAATTTAAGCACGCATGGTCTATAAAGCTCAAAAATGATTTTAACAAGAGTGTGAGTGTTAAATGATCATGTAACTAGCATTTTTATGAAAATAGTCAATGAAGCTCAAAAAGATCATAAGTCACATTTTTTTTAACAAAAACACGAAAAATCATTTTTCATCAAAACACTAATCTTCATGGTATATGTATGATTAATCCAATTCTAACAATATTCATACATATCCTAAATACAAAAGAGTCTATTAATGATGTTTGCATGAAGGCAAGAGACTCACGGGTATACATGTATATTTATTAGATTTGAATTAATAATACATATACATGAAGTAAAGCATAAAAATAGGCAAAAACATGTATAAAGAGAATCATCAAAACTAGATTATACATATGCATAAAGTGGATACAAATGAGCATGAAGTTCAATCATATATGAATCAATTGTAATTCACTATTTGTGTATGTATAAATGCAAGTTTGACACATTCTACATCTAAGCATGTAAATACCACATGAAGTACACAAAAATAAGAATATGCTATGAATATGATAAATGAACTAGCATGTACATAAAAATAAGAGTTTAGAGCTTGTTACCAACTCCAAAACTCCAATTATGGTGGTCATCCCACCAAAACTCCCTTGATAACGGTGCTCCAAATATGTGTCCTTTTAGTTCAAGTGCACCCACCATCAAGGCACCAAATCTCTCTCACGTTTTGAGAGATCCCTCACCTACATCAAAAACATGGGGTGGGGGTTTTGGTACCCATTTTTTTCTTGGGTCCTTTGGGGTTAGACTTGTAAGGAACCAAAATCTTTTATTCATAGCAAAATTAAATGATCTAATCTATCGTAACAATATTTTGCTAAATGGCCTTTGCGGCCACAATGTGTACATATGTACACCTTAGAATGCTTATGTGTAGGAGTGTGATCATGGTGTGCAACATAAGCAAATGCATGGTTATGATGTGCATGAATGTGTGGAGTTTGTTTCTTTAAAAACATTGACTCCAACCTAGAATGATTAAAAGCACAAGAGTTCAAAGTTGAACTCAAACCATCCATTTTATTTTTCAAATCTTTAATCTCATTAGTGGTGGCATGAAAAGCATGATGAGATAAAGGATCATTTTTCTTTTTCTTTTTAGAAACAAATTCTTTTTCTTTTTCACAAAATTTTCTTTTTAAGACTTGTTTTCTTGAAAAATGACTTTCCTTTTGTTTTTCCACCAAAATGATTTTATCTTTCAAAATAGTGTTCCCTTCACATAAATTATTTAATTTAGACATGAGGGAAATATTTTCATTTTTCAAAACTTCATTTTCTTTTTCTAAGCATGCCATCTTATTTTCTAATGAATCTTTTTCATTAAGCATGGCATCAAAATTCTTTTTCAAATTTTTGTTATCTTTTTCTAAACATGCAATGTTAGATTTAAATGAATCTTGTTCTATATGCATGCAAGCAATGTTCTTTTTCGAATTTTTATTTCCTTTTTATCATGTCATATTTCTCAAGCAATAGATGACAAAAGGTAGATAGCTCATCATATGACATGTCTTCATCATCGGATTCGGTGTTTACCTCAAGGGGGTTATCCCCTTGGACCATATAGCACACGTTGGAGGTGTCGCTTCCAACGTCCAATCACTCCCGGTATATATAGATCCTTTTCGCCAAGAGAGGTGATGATGTTCAAAGCTACAAAGCCGAATCAATGTTAGATACCCTAGATAAATAATAATCATTTAGGGTTGACTTGATAGCATGAAGGGCTTTTGCATTAGCCTCAAAATCTTACCATCTAAACAATATGCATTATTAGTTGTGGTAAGATAAACATGAATGCCTAAGGCCTTAAGGTATAAAGACATCTAACCTTCCAAATTTGGATGTTAAGAATGTTAAAGGTGGGTGGTGACATGAACTCCATAGTGTGTGTACAAATATTGTGATTAGCCTAAAATGAGGATCTTTAACTCTAGGTTGTTAGACCCAAATCAGAGTACCAAGCTCTGATACAATTGTAAGTTCACCTAGAGGGGGGTGAATAGGTGATTGCTAATCTAATGGTCACTTAATGCCTAATGATGCAAATAATGCGGAAGCAAAAAGTAATTATGACCAAACTAAACTTCTTACACTAAACACCACGTATAACACAAGAGTGTTGCCGAATTCCCCGTGAAGGGCTCTGGACACTCCTCTAGATTCCCCTTGAATGGGTTGAGGTGCCGCGTTGGCTCTCTTGGTTGAATACAAGTGTTAGCACAATCCCAAGCAAGTATATCAATATGAGCACAAATGAATATCTAGCATATAAAGATGAGCACAATAAAAGTATACAAGATATAAAAGAGATAGAGAGAGAGAATGAGCAATCGCAAACACAAGGGTATGTTTCGAGATTCGAGCACACTTGCTCTACATCTCCGCCTTCGACACACGAAGGATTTCCACTATGCAAGATCCCAATGGATCTCTCCTCGGTGCCACACACACCTACAAGCCCTCGGACTCTCTAGTCCCTTACACACCGCAAGCTCACTAGCTCGCCGAGGCCGCACCTCAAACCATCGAGTTCACACAAGAACTCTAAACCACCACGAGCACACTTGCCCGTCTCCTCAAAGTACAAGGATGAAATCTTTGGTGATCTACAACACTTTATTACCAATTAACAAACTCTCACAACACAATCCTATATGGATAGATAAGGCAATGGATAGCTCAAGTGATTGTGAGAAAGTAAGGAAAGAACTATGGTGAAAAACTCAAGAAATCACTTTAAACACTCTTGTTAAAATCTCCCTTTAGATAGGAAATATTTGCTCTCTATTTTGTGGAGAAAACCTCTGGAAAGAGTGAGAAAAACTGGCTCTAAAACAATCTCCAAATCTTGTGTAAAACAGTCCACAAACCCCCAAATATATAGGCTGTTAAAAACTAGCCGTTGGGGCTTTGTCAGAACTGCCGGTCGACCCTGCGGTCGACCGCCAACGGTCGGATTTCTGACCGTTGGAGCCACGGTCGACCGCCTGGGTCGACCGACCCACTGGAGCTGAGAGTCTAACTCTCTGTCGGTCGACCCGTACGGTCGGCCGAACTTTCAGAGAGCTCTGCTCTCTGGAGCGGTCGACCCGTACGGTCGGCCGTTCTCCAGTGTACAAAGGCGTGCACATCTGTGCACGTCGGTCGACCGGTCTGGTCGGCCGACTCCAGGATTAGTCGACTTATAAAGGCTACTAGTCGACTTATCCGAAGCCTGAAACAGTTTTCTGGATTTAAAAAGTTAGTCTTTTTTGGCTTAAATAAAATCTTATAAAATACATAAAAATCTACAAAAATAGTTTAACCAATATACTTTGATATACAAACATGCTTGCACAAAATCAAGGCATGTTATAAAAGATTGGACTATTTTTGTAACTTTGAAAATATTTGGCTCATGATAAAAACTGTATTTCCAAAACATGTTTTCTAACTTTGTTTTTCCAAATCTTCATTAAATACAAAACAAAGATATACTTTTAAAGTATAGTGTGTATGGATATGATCCACTACACAATCAAGATGGAATATCTATGTTTTTGGCATAAAGCTCTAA
>JAVJIF010005688.1:0-85159 GCA_038442645.1 Agave tequilana
ATCCTGATTGGATTTGATTTGTTTGAATCCAATCTCATCAGGAGATTTGATGGTCAAAGGTTGGACCGTAGTTAATCAATAGCGGAGCTGCCCGCTTTGAAGCTCATAGCGGAGCTAAAGGCAATCCTTGGCGAAATCCGAAAAGAGGCTTTTCGGCGAAGCTGTCAGTTAGCTTCCTGGCGATGCTCTGGATGATGTTAGCCTCTCAATCGAGGCTATCTCCTTGGGCTAAAGTAAGTAATGCTAAACGCTATCATTTTAGACCTGCTGAGGTCTGTTTAGAAAAACAATCCGGGTTCACTGTTCTGCTTGCTGGATCAGTGGAGTCCAAGTTGCTTCCTCGTCCCTTGGAGGTGGGTGAAAACTGGTCTTCAGCTCGTCTGTCGCTAGACATTGTTCGGGACCAATGAGAATCTTGTCTTTTTTAAGTGTCAACATTCTTGGGTGAGTGTTAACGTGTATTTTAGATCCACAATGACATTATCTCGGGACCAACAATTGGTATCAGCCCTGCATACCCAGTCAATAGCATACAAAAGATGGCAACGGAGTTCCCTCGTCACAATTCAAAGAAGGACATTCTACACAACGTCCACCGCTATTTGACAGATCAACTACAATGTTAGAAGTGTAGAATTGAAGATCTACTCGCAATCGCTTAACTATGAACTTTGGAAGCATCGTAGAAAGCACCGTATACCAAGCCAACAACCAACTACAACGCTTGGAGTGATGATCAAAAAGAAGAATGCGAACCTTGACGCCAAAGCGATGAATGCTTTATTCTGTGCCTAACCAAAGAAGAATTCAACTGTGTGGTCAACAGCCACTTCTACAAATCAAATATGGCACACTCTTCAGGTAAACACATGAAGGCACAAATAAGGTTAAGGAATCTAAACATTTTTGTTCTTGTCCACAGGTTTGAACTTTTCAAAATGAAGGAGAATGAAAACCATCTCAGAAATGGTTATAAGATTCACCGATATAACCAATTCCTTAGCATCCATTGGAAAGGAATACACCCAAGTCGAAAAAAGTTCGCACAGATCCTTCTGCACTCACATCAGATTAGGAGAAAAAGACAACCGCAGTTGAAGAAGCGAATGATCTCTCAAACAATGCCGTGTAGAAAACCTTATGGTAATCTAATGGCAAATGAAGTGCACACTCGAAGACAGAAAGAAAAGGATGAACAACAAAATCTCTCTCAAAGAAGAAAAGAAACTTGTCTTCCATGCATTCTCAGACACGAACAATTCAGATGACAATGAAGAGGAGATGCAATGCTTTCAAGAAAATTCAGAAGATTCTTGAAGCAAGGTAAGTTTAAATGGTTAAATGTAATAAAAATAGGTCATATGAAGAAGGATTGCCCATTGCTCGAAAATAAAGATAAATTCAAAGAGCAAAAAGTTTAGAAGAAGAAAGACTATCAAGCATCATGGAAAACAGTGATTCCTCTTCCTCTAACGAAGAAGAAACCACTGAACATACCAACATCTATTATATGACGCTAGAAGAAGATGAGGTACAATATACTGAACTTTTAGATGCATTCCATGAAATTATTCAATGATATAAAGAATGATAAAAATAAATAATAAAATAAAGTTTTATTAAAAGAAAATGAAAAAACTTTTCAAAGAAAATTTCATGTTATGTCTCCTCAAGTTTCTTCTATAAATTCTCAAAAAAAGATGATTTTGAAAAAGTGATATATTCATTGAAAAAAGGATAATGAGAATTTTATAAACGAAAATATTTTGCTTAAAAAGGAAACTATGTCTTTAAATGAAAGAATTTCTATATTAGATAAAGACAAGTTAGTTTTCAAAATGAAATATGAAGAGATTTTGAAAAATGTGACTAAATTTATCAAGAAAAAAGAAAAATTGAATGATTTGTTATCATATCAAAAGATGTCACATAATCATTATGGTCTTGGATTTTTTGAAAAATCTTTATAGTTAGTAAATCTATATAATTCTTTTGTGAAAAGAAAGTATGATATTATTTCAAAAAGAAATTAAGAATAAGTTTATATGGATCCTAAAAACTTAAGCATTGTTGACAAAATACTTATATTGCATCATAACATACATGATATATGTAATTCATGCAATTATGTGTATACTAATAGTTGAAAAATCAATTCAATTGGGTTTGTCTCTCTTAAAGGTTAATGCTTTGATTATATAATGATTGGTATGATCTAATGTTTATTTTCAGGTACCATATTAGAAGTTGATAAGAAAAATACTTCAAATATTTATTTTCATTATATATATATATATATATATATATATAATGATATATTTGTTTGCAGGGGGAGAACACAAGTGTTTCTATATCTGTTATAACTCATATTACAAGGGGAGAACATATGACTTTTTTTCTGCAGGGGGAGCATTTGTGCACACAAAGTGTCATCATCAAAAAGGGGGAGAATGTTGGAACTTATTTTTGATGAATACATTTGTGAAGATATATCATTTGGAGCTCTATCTCAAAGCCTATTCAAGAGTTATATATGCTCAAGGACTTTTCAAAGAGAGTGGCTATGGATGTGTGTTATATAATGTTTAATAGTATGTTAAAAGCCTTGAATACACATACACATCATTAGTCTATTTAGTAGACTTGACCCTTCCTATTAGTAGACTTGACCACCTATTAGTAGATTGACCCTTCCTATTAGTAGATTTGACCATTGCTATTAACAGACTTGACCCTTCCTATTAGCAGACTTGACCTTCCTATTAGCAGACTAATAGGTTGTTAGTCGACTTATAAAAAAGACTAGTCGACTTATAATTCATGCTAGTCGACTAATTGTAGTTTCCAGAAACATGCATATCTGTTTCAGTCTTATGTAGTCAACTTATACCCAACAAGATTAGTTGACTAACCCAGTATACTAGTCGACTAAACCCTCCCTAGTCGACTAATGGCAGTTTCTGACTGTTAGACAGTTTCTATTTTCTGGTAGTTCCTTCAACGTTATCCAACATTTAGACATCAAATTGTCCTAATAACTACCCTAACTAACCATAGAATTTAACTATAAATAGGGTTGTTATCTTAGGGTAAAAATACCAATTCAAATATATAGTTTTTTGACCAAAAAAATCTTGCCAAAATTCTAGTTCTCTGAAAATTGTTCCACTTTTCTGCTTCTTCACCAAATTCCTACTCCAAAGTGAAGATTTCTGAAAGTCAACCTATAATAGCCCTTGTCCACGATCACATACTGAATCAAGGCTTATAGGATCATTTATAATCACTCAAAGGAAGCATTGTACAAAAGCGTCTTCTTGGTGTAGAAGAGAAGTTGTACAAGGTGTTGTGGTCTTCTTGGTTGTAAGAAGAGTGTTGTATACATTTGGTAAAGGGGATTTGTCAAGTGGGATACAAGGTATTGATTTGGGTGTACAAAGTCAAAGGATAAAGAAAATCTCAAGCGGGTGGTT
The DNA here is from genome assembly GCA_038442645.1 of Agave tequilana. Classification (NCBI taxonomy): domain Eukaryota; kingdom Viridiplantae; phylum Streptophyta; class Magnoliopsida; order Asparagales; family Asparagaceae; genus Agave; species Agave tequilana. The sequence continues at coordinate 3,474 of JAVJIF010005688.1, forward strand.
TGGGGACAGGTATATAGGTCACGAGGACCGAACCAGGATAAATCACTTGGTTTGCGATTGTTATCTTTTCTGTGATTTATTTTCCTTATTGCAAGTGTTTTATTTCTTTAATACTAATTTTCTTGTGTGAGTGTTGATGTGCATTTAGATCCACAATTGACATCATCTCGGGACCACAAAATCCACAAGGACGGGAGGTGATAGAAGCTTTCACGGTATCTTCACGTGTGTGTTAACGGTTGTTATATGTTTCAAAGAATCAAAAGAAAAAATAAAATAAAGAATAAAAAGAGAAGAGTACGGTGAAAAATAAAGTGGGAAACATAAAAGAGAAGAAAATTTTGTGATTTTTTTTATTATTTAAAAAAACAAAGTAAAAATGTAAGAAAATCCATGGCTACTAATTAATAATATCTCCACTAATCATGCTAACCTCTTAGTGATAGTTGTCACACATGTATCCTTAGCCATCACTACTCCTTGGTTCAAAAGCTTTACAAAGCATGACCCATAAGATCACTCATCACATCGAAACTCAACAACAAGTGCAAGCTACACGTAAACTATTAAAACAAACTAGAGCAAGTAAGGAATAAATAATATTAGCTTGTTAGAGAGTTATATGTTAGAGTATTAGAATCCATCATTATGAGCCATCAATGGCTCTTGCAAAAACAAGGCCAAGTAGAGGCTATTTGATTCATGTGGCTGATTAGTCTCTATTTTGCATAATTTTTATCACATCCGCATAGTTATTTGATGTAAAATTTTGCTAATAAAGCTTTGCTTACTTGCCTAGGTCCATGGTGTGCAAATGAAGAAGAGAGACCCTAATCACCATTTAAAGGTGATAAAAGCCTACCAAGTTAGCCATTGACTTTAGGGAGGAGATTTTGTCAGGCCAGTGCATCAAATTCAGAAAGCAGGAGATCCACCTGACAAGAGACAAACGGCACGGTACCCAGCTGGAAGCCTGGCGCGTGCCGCCCTGGCATTGCCATGAAAACGCGGCCTGGACTGCGTTTTCGCGACCGTATAGGTGCTCGCGCTCAGCTTTGGGCCAGGGGTTGCCCCCTGGCCCCCTTTCCCCTTGTGCCTATAAATAGGCCCAGGGGCCTTTAGTTTGGAGATATCCAGAGTTTTAGCAAGTTGTTGTAATCTTATTTTAAGATTGTAGTTGTTTTAGTTTCCTTCTTCTTTTAGTTTTAGTTTTAGCCATTAGAGTGAAAGAGAGAGAGAGTGTGTACAAGTTGTATTTTGAAGGTGACAAGCTAATATAAGTAACTACTTCTCTTTCTTCTTTCCATTTACTTGTATTTTTCATTTGATTCTACATTGTGTTTTTTTAGTGTAACTCATTCTCTTTACCTCTTCTCTTTTGTTGTTTCTTTTCTTAAGCATGTCTAACTAACTTTCCCATTGCATGGCTAACTAACTACTAACCAACTAATCTCTAACAACTTGATTAATAAACCAAATGAGTCAATAGTGTCAAACAAGTCTTGTGCAAACGAGAGCTATGACATCTTAAGACGAGGGTTCTAACTCTAACTTACCTACAAATATTTACTATCTTATATTTCATGCTTAATGGCTTTTTAATGATCTATGAGTTGTGTGCGTTACTTGTTGTGTAAGTTAGACATTTTCCTCTTAACTTTACCGATACCATTAGTGTACTTGTGCTTCCCTTATTCTCGCCTTCTATTGGATCTTTGATTAGGGAATGTCCAAGTTTTGCTGTTTTAAGCTAAGTTATAGGAAAAACTTTCACTCGATTTTCACGTGAATAGTAGCTATGCATAAGGGTTAAGCTTACCTATGATCCATCGTGAGGCTACATCTTCAAGAAGTTAGGGATTAATGGGAGTACTTAGTAGAAAGTTAGCCATGCGCTTTTACCATTAAGAAAATCTAACTTTACAAATCACCAAATCATTTTCAAACAATTCTTGAAACCTACTTGTTTTTATTTTCAATTCTTTATTTAAAACAAATAACTTTCTCTTTTTGAACAAAGAAGCCGCATCAAGCTTCCATCGCTCTCCCTCCTTGTGGATACAACCCGTATAGCCACTTCGCTACAATGGAAGAATCGCAAAAGCAGTAACATCGACCCACACTCTCTTTATTTATTTTTGTGCATGCTTTTTGCCGATCAAATTTTGGCGCCGTTGCCGGGAAGGAAACATCTTTATTATTCAATACTAAAGATTTTCTTTGTTCTTGTGTGTAGGAGAAGTACCAAGGAGCTTACTATCATGGGAAGCAAAAGTGGTGGCCAAGAACGTTGCACGAGGACTCATTTGCCCTCGGAAAAATTCGTGTAAAAGCGAGTTTTTCGATTGAAGTACTAACAAACTCGTTTGCAGGGTTAGCGAAAGTCGCTAAAATTGCTTTCTAATTTTTTTTTAGTTCCTTGAATGCTTCACCTTATTCATGTGTAATAAACTCAACAGAAATTCACTTGTTGCTTAATTGAAATTTGGATTAGACTTTTGCATTTAGGGCACGTGTCTATTTCAATTCATTTTAATTTCTGTTGAAGAGTGCTGGAGAAAAAGTAAGTGTGCATTCATACAGAATAGGACAAACATTTTAGAGTGATTATCGCTTTGAGTATTACCTTGTTGTGAATAAACTGTACACTTACACAATTGACATTAAGGGCAAAATCTCAAATAAACAAGATAAGGTGGGAATTCATCACCCTTCCTTAGCCCAAAAACCATCTCCATGTGCACTCACAATATCCTAAGCCTTAACTAAAATTGATAGACGTTAGCCTAGGGACATCTCAGACTCACTAAGAGATTAACTGAGGCTGGAAATTGCAAGAACTATGCTCTGCAAAATCGGTGTCAAAGGAAAGTGGATTGAGAGGTAAAGCCCGAAAGCTCCGTGGTTTGGAATAATTAAGGCCCGTGGCTCACGCCCGGATACCTCCCATCGAGTTTGCCCTTTCCTGTCTGATTAGCTTGTAGTCGAGTCCTGCAACAACCTCCCCTGGAGAATCGACCAGTTAGGAGTTGTCTAGGTTCAGGTACCTAGACTAAGGCTTTGTGGTGTTTTTGTTTCTTTTGTTTGTTTATTTTATTCTTTTCATTTGTTTGTTGTTTTTACGTTGTTTGTGTGTGTTGCATGCAAGAGTGGGTAAGAGTCCTGTATCTTTCAGATTAACTAGAAACACTTCTTTACCATTGCATCCAGAACTTGTGATGGCGTCACTTCAGGATAGGTTTTACCCGATCAGAACTTCATTACCTTCTTGTATAAAACTGCCTGAGGCAAATGAAAATAACTTTGAATTAAAGCCTCAATTCATCAACATTCTTCCAAAGTTTCATGGTTTTAGAATTGGAGGACGCATACTTCTTTGTTAGGAAATTTGAAAGAAGTGTGCCTATGATGCATATACCCCAGTTAGGAGATGATGCCGTTAGGTTACGTTTCATTCCCTTTCCCCAAAAGGACTAGCGAAGAAATGGTTTGTACAGTTTGGCGGTAGATTTCGTTATGACATGGGATGATTCATCGAGGCCTTCTTGAAGAAATTCTACCCAATTCAGAAAACTTCCCTCATTAGAAAGAATATCATGCAGTTCAGGCAAGTGAACCATTTGGAGATACTTTGAGCGATTCAAAGATCTCCTAGCTCAGTGCCATCATCACGGTGTGGAGAAATAGGGTCAGTGTCAGATTCTCTATGATGGCTTAGATTATCAAACAAAAACCCTTTAGAAACCATATGTGATTGAGTTAGAACCTCTACACAAGAATATAGAATTTGGAACTTAAGATAGAAAGTGCAAGTACTCAATATACCGCCCGCCATAGCAAGTGGCTATGTGGGTCGTGATCCACAAGAGGGACTAGCGATGAAGCTTTTTATTAAGTTCTATTTTATGCTATAAAGAATGGTTAAAGATCTTCTTTTAGTTTTTTAAAAGGAAAATGAAAATAGTTATAATTAAGTTAGGAAGAAAGCGATAGATAGAGAAAATGGAGAAAATAGAAATGATACGTGTAAAGAAATTGAAAGAGTGAAAAAGATTTGGGTGATTATGGTATTGGTTATCTACACTAAAAGTTATAAGAAAAAAAAGAAAAAACTAAAACCTAAAAAACATACTTACCTCTTCGGCGCCTGCTTACCTTTTACCCGTATCGATGATGTACCTTTACTTGAAGGCGAGCGAAGCATGGCAGATGAGATCCTCCTCATTCCCGATTTACATTATAAATGAAGGGGCTAGCTATACTACCATAGAAATGGATATCCATCACCATAAGCCATCAACGGAACTTGCAAGGACAAGGCAACTTCAAGGCTATCGGTTTCATTTGGATCCACAAACACAAGGAAGCGAAAAAAAACAAGAATAGAAAAGAAAAGAAACCTCGATTTAATTCAAATAATAATGGAAGAAAAGATCACTTACACGGTGTCACTTTCAGTACAAGCTTGCTCTCATTCCTCCATAAAAGTCTCCTCTCCTCTCAGTTATATAAATAAAACTGAAAATTACTAAAAGAAAATTAAAAATCTAAGTTACAAACTACAAATTAGCCTAAGTTATGCTCTCTACTTGGTCCTCCTTTTTTGCCTTTGAGATTATAGGTATTTATAGGAGAATGTAGAGGGTAGAGGAGTATGAAGATAAGAGAAGCTGGCTATTCTGAATTTGTATCCTTCCCTTATCTCCAAACCTGATTTGATGTTGATATTCAATTCTGATCTGCAGCTTATTGGCGTATTGATTGCTAAATATAACTAATCAAATGACAGAATTAGAAATAATAATCAACTTAAATATTGTAGCCCTTTAAGTCCTCTTTCTAGATCATCTTGAATCATTAGATTTACATTCTTGTAGCAAACGTATGATTCAAAGACTAAAATGTATCCAGCCAGAATCTGAGTCAGATTGCTTCATCTCATCCGTTGATCTTCTCTCTATCCATTTATCCCTTAGATTTGAACTCTATATTTGACGTTATCCTCAGTTGATCTTTAGTTTTTACCATCTGATTTACCAAAAACTGAATTTAACCAACTGGATTTGGGATCATCCTCCTCTAACCAAATAGATCTAGTTAAATCTGAATTTAAATGATGTTTATTTGATTTTATCCTCTTTCTTCTCATGATTATCTTCTGCAAAATAGACATTTAAGACAAGAAATTTAGCAGATTTATACATGATAAATGTGAAATGTAATAAAGAATAATGCAATAAATGTGTGCAATCAATGTGTCAGGAGGGGTTCTTGCAAAAGGATGAGAATTAGGGTTGGGACTTATTTGAGGGTTTAACTGAGAAAACCCTGCAATGGGAGCCAGCCTCAGAAAAGCCTAAGAATTCACAATCCATAGCTTCAAGAGGAGGGCTCCTATCTCTTGAATCATCCATAGCTGCAAAAGTTAAGATTGCAACCCTAATGAGGAGAATAGAGGCTCTAGAAATAAAAGAGTAAGCCAATGTCAACCAAATCAACTCACCACCAATTCGGGTTATTCATACTGTCAGGCACCAAACCATGTCTTTAAATAGTGCCCTATTTTCTATGCCCAGCAAGTGCACCGGAACACCTGAACGCGGCTTACTCACGGCTGTCGCATAATCGCTACTCGCAAACATACAATCCAGGTTAGAGGAATCACTCAAATTTCTCTTGGGCCCAGAATAATCCTCCTAGGCCTAATTTCTCTAACAATTTTCAGTATCTCAGTCCTCCACAAAATTTTCCAGTCAAGCTCTATCTTCCTCCTCTCAAAGTTCACAAATCGAAAAGAAATTCAGCAAATTAGAGGAGAGCATGGAAGCTTTTATAAAGTCATAAACCGCTTTCATGGAAAACTAGAGACAAACGCTGAACAACCATTCACAGGCTATATCAAGATTGAAAATGCAGATAAGCCAATTAGCTAGCTCTCTAAGTGAAAAACCAAAGGGTACTTTACCTAGTCAGCCACTAGTTAACCCAAAAAATTCTAATCAAGCATATGAAATTCAGGATCCATCGATCAACCAGTGCAATGCTGTTCACACACTTCGATCTGGAAAGAAGGTGGATAATCAGGTTTACCAATAGAAAAATTCAGTCCATACTGATCCTACTCCAGCCTCCACCTCTGCTAGTTATTCCCAATCTGCTCCTCAAAAATCTGACGATGATAAGCTGTTGAACAAGTTCGTAAGCTTGTAGCACCTTTACCAATAAGCTTAGGAACAACAATAAGAATATGCACATGGAAAAGATGCTTGAGATGTTTAATCAGGTCAAACTGAATGTGCCTCTTCTTGATGCTATCCAATAAGTCCCAGCTTATGCCAAATTCTTAAGGATATATCTACAAAGAAGAAAAGACAAATGTTCCCAAGAAAGTGTTCTTGCAACTAATATAAGCAAAATTCTGTCTGGTTCTATTCCGATGAAATATAAGGATCCCGAATGTCCCACAATTTCTTGCACCATAGGACAGACAGAAATTAGCAGAGCACTTCTTAACCGGGAGAAAGTATCAATGATTGGTAGTGAAAAGTGCAATTTATCATTACATTTACCATCACATTTTCATATTTATTCGTATAATTCTACACATTTACTAATATTTTATTATTTATTGTGTGCAGGACTTGAGAAATAAAAATAAAAGAATAAAGCCTTAAGAGAAGCTCAAAGCCCATGTCCAAGCCCAAGTGAAAAATTGTAATTATCAAATGTCAAAGTTGCAATTACCAATTGCAAAAATTGCAAATATTAAAAGAAGAGTAAAAGGATGGACTTCTACTAAATCCTAAATGCTTGCAGGATGAGGATAAAAGAGTGCAAGAGATGAAATTCGTTTAAAAGATATGGGAAGATTTGAGATCTAGGGTAATTTGCTTCCCAAGTTATCTCGAAATTCCAAGATGAAGAGTCGTGATGCGACTTCCAGAAGACTACACCCAGATGGACGGACCAGGGGAGGCCACGCGCCAAAGCGCGTGGCTAGCCGCCACTACATGGCCGCGGAAACGCGGCTAGTTTTCATGGAGGAATTCGATCTGGACTCTACCTCCTTCTGCACCTATAAATACCCCTGCAGACGCAACAGAAAGGGTGTACAGAAAATGCAGAGCTAAAATCTAGGGTTTTTAGGCTAGTTTAGGTTTTTATTTTTCCTTTTTGTAATTTTATTTTTTTTGTAACTTAGAGGAGAGGATATTTTCATGGAGGAAGGAGACCAGCTTGTATTGAGGTGACATCGGGTAAGTAGTCCTTTCTTTCATTGTTAATAAAATCAATTCGAAGTTTGTTTCTTTTTATCTATTATTCTTCTATTGTTGTTTTATTCTTGTTTTTCTATTTTTGGTTTATTTTCTCTGATGTCTTGCAAACCGTGAGAACTAGTCGCTTCGAGACTGCCTAGCCGAAGAAGTGCCCTTGATGGCCTATGGAGATGAACAAGCCTTCTCTTTAGTTTGTCTTTTCTATTAGTAGTGTAGATCGCGAAGGTGGAAGATCCTATACACCATACTTGAATGCCTTCCAAGACAAGGTAAGTTGTTGCAACAGAGCAAAGGTAAGCAGGGCAGAAGAGGTAGGTATGAGTTTAATTTTCTTTCTTTTATTTCTTTAGTATAGATCACCACATCTTCCACATCTTTCCAATCTTCTTTCCCAACTCATTGTAAATACCGCTTTCTTTCTAATCTAACTTTTTATTTTCCTTTAATAACTAAAAGAAGAAATTTTTAGAGAACTTACTTAAACGTTTCCATCGCTAGTCCCTCCCTGAGGATCACGACCCGCATAACCATTGCTACCGCGGATTAGAATTGAGCACCCTGCAATCTTTATTTCTAAATCTGATATTCTTTATTTTATGTGCAGGAAATCTCAATCAACAAATTGGCGCCGTTGCCGGGGAGGGACGTTAAGTTTATCTCTAAAAAAAATTATTAACTAATTCTTTTATTCTTTCTGTTTGCAGGTTTGGAGAACAGGAAACAGCAGCAAGGACATATAGCAACTCTGTGCCTCTGCCCTCGAAGGCAGAGCAGCAGAGCCTACTACTTAGCCGCGCAAACGCGGCAATAGCCACGGATCCGCGGCAGTAGTAGAGAACTACTTACTGAATTTTTTGCAGGTTGCTTCAATCTGCAAATTTGATTTGTCAGCTCTGTTATATTTGTTCTGCGATAAACCTGCACACTGCTAACTAATTAACAGTAATTTATTTGTTGATAAATAAAAAAAAATTTTTAGACTCTTGCATTGTAGGCACGTGTCTATTTAATTTTTTTAATTTTTGTTGAAGAGTGCTGGAGACAAGGTACGTTCGCATTGCATATAGACTAGGAAGAACCCTGGCTAATTTATCTGCTTTGAGTGAATACTTATCTATTGCTTTACACATGCACTAAATTGATTTAAGGGCTTGTCCTATAAATAAGATAAGGTGGGGATTTCATCACCCTTCCTTGGCCCACAAACAATCTCCTCACTCACTAACCCAAGCCTAACTAAAAATGAGTAGACGTTGGCCCTAGGGACATCTCGGACTCAATTAGGAGATTATCCTAAGGGGGAATAGTGTTGGAATTTGACTCCTGCCAAATCAGTGTCTAGGAAAGGGATTGAGGGCCGAAAGCCCGAAGATTGGTGGTTATTTAATTAAGGAACGTCTCTGACAGAAAACCTCCCACCAATCTTGCCCTGACCTGGCTGATTAACTTGTGGTCAAAGTCTACACCCTGCCTCCCGTGGACAGTCTAACCGGTTAGGAGTCGTCTAGGTCATAGGTCTGCCCTAACTTAGGTTAGAATTTTTTCTTTTTGAAAAATCACCTACGGGGGGTGAATAGGTGATAAGGCTAATCTATGAACTAAATGCGGAATTTAATAACTTATGCAATTTACACTCAAGTGCAATTAACAAGTGATGCACACAACCAATCAAGTATATGATATAGCAATATGCACAAAGTAAAGAGAGAGAGTAAGAGTAAGAGTCAAGGGATCAAGCGCAAACAACAAGATATGTTTCGAGGTTCGAGCACCCAGCTCTACATCCCCGCCTTCGACACACGAAGGATTTTCAATCCACTAGCTTGTCCACAAAGGACTCCCACAAAGGGAACCTCCACCGAGGATTTGGGGCAATCACAATACAAGGAGTACCCAACTCCTCTCCTTACAAACACAACCTCCTCCTTGAGGCACAACTCCAAACCAACAAACAATCACCTCACAACTTGAGGGATTAGCACTAAGCAACACAAGGATCACCTCACAACTTGAGGGATACAACCCAAAGGCACTAAGCCAAGTAAAGATAGGGTTTACAACTTGGTGGTTCAACAAGCAACCACAAACAATTCTTCTCTCACACAAAGATCCTATAGAATGAGATAGTAGATTTTAGCTCAAATGTGGAGAAAACCAATGGAATGGAAATCAAGATCACAAAGAAAAATCCTTGAGAAAAACTGAAACCAAGATATAGAAGTTGAATCAAAAACTCTTTCCCAAAAACCTTTTCTTTGATTTTCCAAACCCTAGCAAAAACACCAAATAGATTGTTCAATATGAGTCCAAAAACTTCTTTTTAATTGCTGTGAAAACACTAGAGAGTCAGGAAAAATTCGTCCAGAAAATCTTAGAGAAAACAGGTTATGAATGGGGTATTTATAGCCCCCAGAAAAATATAGCCGTTGGCAGCTGAAAATGCCAGAAAAACACTGTCGGTCGACCGGTCCGGTCGACCATCCAACGGTCAAATTCTGCCTGTTGGCAGCTGCCGGTCGACCGCCCCGGTCGACCCAAACAAACAGAGAGCTCTGCTCTCAGACCTGGTCGACCCTGACGGTCGACCGTCCCGTGTCTGCCAAACGTGCACAGATCTGTGCACGTCGGTCGACCGACCCGGTCGACTGACTTCATCCCAAGTCGACTTGGTCAGAAGACTAGTCGACTGGTTGAAGCCTGGAACAGAAAAACAGTTTAAAAATATTTTGAAAAATCTTTTAACACTTCTAAAAATCACCAAAATAGTTTTATCATTTTGCATTGATATATATAAACATGTGGTAAAAAGTTTAGCTCAAATATCAATTAATATGAACTATTTTTGTGTCTTATCATTTTTACCAAAAACCAAAAACTGTATTTTCTAAAACTTGAATTTTCCAAATGAAAATCTGATTTTGCCAAAACTCTTCCAAATACAAAAACATGATATTAAACAACTTTGAAGCATGTTGCATATGGATATAATCCAATATACAAGAAATATATATATATCCATGTTATTGACATTAATTTCAAAAATAAGTTTTGTTAAAACACAAAACCTAAACCACATGAAATAGGTATATCAAAGTAAGTTTGTCTAAATAGTTGAAACATGCATGTATATAGAACAAATCTAATATACATTAAACCATGTAAACTTGTTTTGATTTATCTATTCATGAACCAAGATTGGTTAAACCAAAAACCGAAAACCAAAACATGAAATGTGTGTGTGTGTGTGTGTGTGTTGTGAACTTGAGCATATCATACTATTCTAATCTTTACAATTTGGATCTAAACACAAAACTAAAACTAAGGTACCGATGTCTTCTTGTAGAGCGCAATCTCCAAGCCGACTTGATCCAAAGCTTGATTCACCGAGCTTGACTCCAATGAGTGCTAGATATGATCTTTGACGCTCGGGCTCCTGAATCATCATGTGAAAGCTTCAAACCATCTTGTTGAAGCTAATCACCTACTAATATCTTGATTAAAGATCTGAAACTAAAATCACAAGATAATTAGTACACATAACTACATGAGTTAATCATCATCAAAACTAGAGTGGAAGGCCTTTGGGCCAACAATCTCCCCCTTTTTGATGATGACAAAACTCATGGAGTTATATATGCATTGATTAAAGTTAAGTTCAAAGAAGCTCCCCCTTAACTCATGCATCAACAAATAAACATAAATATGTGCAATGAATGCTAAACATGAAACATGCATAGATATGCATAAGCAACAAAGGCTCTAGATATCAATGAAATATTAAACAAAACAAATGAAATATTCAAACATGCTCTAGATACCAATTAAACTTACCAATTAAACTTAATTAAACTTAAACTTAATATATGCAAAAACATAAGTATGCATATATAAAATATAAAACTCCTCAAATTCTTCTCCCCCTTTTTGTCAATCATCAACAAAAGGGTCCAAATAAAAACAAAACATATTCTTTTCCCTTTTTGTTCAAAAACAAAGAATCAATAAAGGGTAAGTCAAAAAAGAAAAATGTTCTCCCCCTTTTTGTCTAAAACAAAAACAAAGTCAATAAGGGGTCAATTGAAATATGATACCAATTAAAATGTGTCAATGAAGTGCATATTGATACCAATTCAAAAATGAAACTATATCAATTGAAAAACAAAAATCTTGATACCAATTGATAAGTAAACAAATAACATTTCAATTGTAAATAAACAAACTTGATACCAATTGAAATTAAACATTACAAATATTGAATTTCTAAACATAAATGTTGATACCAATTGAATACAAATCAATTGAAATAAAGTTGAAACTCAAGCTTATCATAAACAAGATTTGTGCTTGACAATATAGAGATATAGGAAGCACAAATAAAACACATATATGTATGAAAAGTTAGACACCAATCGAAATTGATACCATTTGAAATGTAAGCATACATACATACAAATATATGAGTATACAAAAAAAATGTCAAGATTGATACCAATTGAAAGAATTCAATGATACAATTGAAACAACAATAAAATCAAGTGTATAACTCATATAACTATACCTCCCAATTCATGTTATGTTTAAATAGATTTTCAATGTAAAGCATAACATAAGCATGGTCGCCCATCCAACCACCCTTTGAAGGTAGGGGTTTTCAAAAATAGATTTGAAAATATAGTAAGGTTGAAAATCTCTACCAAAGTGAAGAATACGAACTAGTTGTAAGAAAATTTTTTAAACTAGTACAAAATCCTTCAAGTAAGGAATAAAACAAAATTATTTTTCATGAAACACATGTAAATCACATGATCACTAAACACTCAAAATCCATAAATCCCATATCATAGTCTCATGGAAACAAATCATGAGTAAACTAATAAAGTGAGTGATCAAGTGTTATGTGACACATATCAACATGAAAATATTCAATTAAGCTCATGTGAAATTCCTCAAAAACATTAACACATGAAAAACTAAATTTTCTTTTCCAATTGAAATTACCTAAAAACATGAAAATCACCAAAACGATTTAAACTCAAGGCATATGTATGTCATGTACAAACTAAAGTATACATACATATCCTAAACACAATAAGTCCACAAAGGTATATGCATGAGGCACGTGGCTCAAAGGATGTATATGTATAATCAATAGTTTAGACAAGATGGACATATACATGAAGTTAAAACACATAATCATGAAAACATATACAAAATGAGAATATAGGTTAAAATGTATGAATCATCAAAACTAGACTATACTAGCACATCCAATGGGTACAAATAGGCAATCAAGCACAAACATATATAAAGATTTATTTGTAGCCCACTATATGTACAAGTATAAATCCTGGTCTCAATGAAAACTAACATCTAAACGCATATTCAAAACATGAAGCATAATATGGGTCAAGAATCAACATGATAAGCATAAAAATGATCATGAAGTAAATCCACATGCTATTAGAATCATGATTTACATAATAGCCAAACAATGGTGAGAGCACAACAAATGGGTCTATCTAAACAAGGGTGATCTCAAAAGCTATATATGCAAGTCAATAATCTAATAATCATGAAATTCAACAAACTAAACAAAACATGGGTCATAAGAACAAAACATCATAAACATCCATATGATCATTATGTATATGCATGTATATTAGATCTAGGGCATACATGATAGTACTAAACAATGTGAGAACACAAAGATAATATCCATATAAAACATGGGTGTCTCAAGTAACTAAACATGTATAACACTAGTCTAATCAACATGGCATGAACATAATAATCAATAAACCAAGACATGCTATAGAATGATGAACATGAAAAGCATGCAATTAAAAACGGGAGTTAGAGAATGATACCAAAACCGATGAAGGTGCATCTCTAGTTCTCCAAACCACGGTGGTCCTCCCACCAAATCCCCTTGAGAGTGAAGCATCCAAATAGTTCTCTTTTAAGCTTAGAACGCATCCACCTCAAGGCACCAATACTCTCACGTGATGCGGAGCTCCCACCTACATCAAAAGTCAAGGAGGTGGTTTTTGGTACCCATTTTCTCTTGGGTCCATAGGGGTTAGTATCTTTTCTAACCCAAACAAGATTATTTGCTAAATTTTCATTATGTAAACGATCATAGCAAAATCTAGCAATGGCCTTTTCGGCCACAATGTGTACATGTGTACACATGAGCATACATGTTATGGTAGTGTCTGTGATGAGCATGTGTATGCCGTGATGGGTGTACATGTAAGGATGGAACTTGTTTCTTGCGAACCAAAGTTTCCAAACGTGTATGGTTCAAAGTACATTGGCTCAAAGTGGAGCCCAAACATTCAACACTTTTCTTCAAAACATTTATATCATTTTCAATAGTGGAAGACAAAGTGGAGCATGCAATAGGTGTGCAAGAAGAAGAAGAAGCTATACTAGCATGGCACACATGAGAATCAATATCAATTTTTAAAGATTCATTTTTCTTTAAAACCAAATCCAATTCTTTTGTAATGGACTCAATTTTATTTTTCAAAACAAGGTTATCGTTTAAAACAAAATCCAATTTAGAAGATAAAACCTTATTGTTTTTCACAACATCATCACAATCATCTTTACTTTTTAAAAATTCATTTTCCTTTAAAGCAAGTTCAAGTTGAGATTTAAGTGAGTCACGTTCACTTGCAATCTCTTCTTTTTCTTGCAAAATCAATTCAAAATTAGAACACAAATCCTTTAATTCATTGGTCAAAACAAGGTTGTCCTCTTTCAAAAGATTGTGTTTTTCCAAGAAATTTTCAAGCTTTTGAGCAAGTTTCAAATTTAAAGATTGAACTTCTAAACATCCATAGCAATAGGAACTAGAGCTATCATCTAATTGAGTGTCCGATTGTACCTCAAGGGAGTTATTCCCTTGGACCATGAAGCAATGCTCTTCGGACTTTTCTCTCATAGATCTCCTCATCTAGTTAATAATCCTTGTAGCTCAGGAGAAGTCAATATGCTCCAAACTGCAAAAGTCGAGTCATAACGATCAAACACCGGTAAAAGATGTTCATTAAGAGATGCTCTAAGTGCTCTAAGTGTTAATGCATTAGCCTTTTTATGTTTGCTACTATTAGGGAATGACTCTTGTGTAGAGGCTTGATAAACCAGATGTCCTAAGCTTTTTAAATGCCTACTCATATTGGCCTTCCAAATATCAAGTTTAAAATGGTCAAACATGGGAGGGCTATCCATGAGTGCAACTAAATGAGTGCAACTAAATGAGTGCAAATGAATAATGCAAATGAAGATTAGCAAACCAAGATCTCACTCCTAGGTGGTTAAACCTAAATATCAGGAGCGCAGGCTCTGATACCAATTGAAAAATCACCTAGAGGGGGGTGAATAGGTGATAAGGCTAATCTATGAACTAAATGCGGAATTTAATAACTTAATGCAATTTACACTCAAGTGCAATCAACAAGTGATGCACACAACCAATCAAGTATATGATATAGCAATATGCACAAAGTAAAGAGAGAGAGAGTAAGAGTAAGAGTCAAGGGATCAAGCGCAAATAACAAGATATGTTTCGAGGTTCAAGCACCCAGCTCTACATCCCCGCCTTCGACACAAGAAGGATTTTCAATCCACTAGCTTGTCCACAAAGGACTCCCACAAAGGGAACCTCCACCGAGGATTTGGGGCAATCACAATACAAGGAGTACCCAACTCCTCTCCTTACAAACACAACCTCTTCCTTGAGGCACAACTCCAAACCAACAAACAATCACCTCACAACTTGAGGGATTAGCACTAAGCAACACAAGGATCACCTCACAACTTGAGGGATACAACCCAAAGGCACTAAGCCAAGTAAAGATAGGGTTTACAACTTGGTGGTTCAACAAGCAACCACAAACAATTCTTTCTCTCACACAAAGATCCTATAGAATGAGATAGTAGATTTTAGCTCAAGTGTGGAGAAAACCAATGGAATGAAAATCAAGATCACGAAGAAAAATCCTTGGAAAAACTGAAACCAAGATATAGAAGTTGAATCAAAAACTCTTTCCAAAAACCCTTTTCTTTGATTTTCCAAACCCTAGCAAAAACACCAAATAGATTGTTCAATATGAGTCCAAAAACTTCTTTTTAATTGCTGTGAAAACACTAGAGAATCAGGAAAAATTCGTCCAGAAAATCTTAGAGAAAACAGGCTATGAATGGGGTATTTATAGCCCCCAGAAAAATATAGCCGTTGGCAGGTGAAAATGCCAGAAAAACACTGCCGGTCGACCGGTCCGGTCGACCGTCTAACGGTCAAATTCTGCCCGTTGGCAGCTGCCGGTCGACCGCCCCGGTCGACCCAAACAAACAGAGAGCTCTGCTCTCAGACCCGGTCGACCCTGACGGTCGATCGTCCCGTGTCTGCCAAACGTGCACAGATCTGTGCACGTCGGTCGACCGACCCAGTCGACCGACTTCATCCCAAGTCGACTTGGTCAGAAGACTAGTCGACTGGTTGAAGCCTGGAACAGAAAAACAGTTTAAAAATATTTTGAAAAATCTTTTAACACTTTTAAAAATCACAAAAATAGTTTTATCATTTTGCATTGATATATATAAACATGTGGTAAAAAGTTTAGCTCAAATATCAATCAATATGAACTATTTTTGTGTCTTATCATTTTTACTAAAAACCAAAAACTGTATTTTCTAAAACTTGAATTTTCCAAATGAAAATCTGATTTTGCCAAAACTCTTCCAAATACAAAAACATGATATTAAACAACTTTGAAGCATGTTGCATATGGATATAATCCAATATACAAGAAATATATAAATATATCCATGTTTTTGACCTTAATTCCAAAAATAAGTTTTGTTAAAACACAAAACCTAAACCACATGAAATAGGTATATCAAAGTAAGTTTGTCTAAGTAGTTGAAGCATGCATGTATATAGAACAAATCTAATATACATTAAATCATGTAAACTTGTTTTGATTTATCTATTCATGAAACCAAGATTGGTTAAACCAAAAACCGAAAACCAAAACATGAAACGTGTGTGTGTGTTGTGAACTTGAGCATATCATACTATTCTAATCTTTACAATTTGGATCTAAACACAAAACTAAAACTAAGGTACCGATGTCTTCTTGTAGAGCGCAATCTCCAAGCCGACTCGATCCAAAGCTTGATTCACTGAGCTTGACTCCAATGAGTGCTAGATATGATCTTTGACGCTCGGGCTCTTGAATCATCATGTGAAAGCTTCCAAACCATCTTGTTGAAGCTAATCACGTACTAATATCTTGATTAAAGATATGAAACTAAAATCACAAGATAATTAGTACACATAACTACATGAGTTAATCATCATCAAAACTAGAGTGGAAGGCCTTTGGGCCAACACTTTTTTGTGTGTTTTTTGTTTGTTTTCTTTTTATTTGTTTGTGTTTGTGTGATATGGCATATAACAACAATTTTTCAAATTTTAATCCATATTACACACCATCCTCTTTTTCGGATATTACCAACCCGGCATATCATAACTTTGACCAACCTAGTGTGTCGGAATGGTCTTATCCGAATGAATATAACCCATGCCCCCCATCTTATGACCATAATTTTCATACCACTTTCAACTCTTCACAGAGTTCATGGGGTTTGCTTCCCCCGAGTCCAATTTTCAACCAACTTGTCCTCCATATCCACCTTGTCCATAATATTCCTAAGAGTCATACTCAGATCCACCCATTCAGAATAGAAAACCATCTATCCGGGAAATGATGAGTATGCATGAGTCCAAGCAACAATCACCATCAATCTTAGACATGATGATGCGTGACTCCACCGACTCACAACTTCATCACGATTGTCCCAACAACACTTCCTATTTTCAAGTCCAATCACAAAATGATGCACCAATTGACTATGAAAAGATGCTTAAAGCCATGATTCAGGCTAAATTAGCTCGTGATCATGAAATAGATATGATGGTTCAATCTTTACGTTCTCACCGTTCGGCCAATTCTGCTTTCGCTGACCACTCTCTTAGAACCGAAGAGTCACGTTGCTTTGGACAACAAGATTCTAATTCAGTACCATCATTTGAGCTTGCTGAAACTCCAATTGATAGTTTGGCAAGTTATTCCTTTCCTGAAATAGAACTTGAGCATGAATATGATCATGATCCCCAACTTGATGATTCAATTTTACTTCCTGATTCAATAATGACTCCGGTGTCTCCACCTGATTTTACTTTTTCCGAGTCAACGTTGGATCCCGTGCCAATTCATCATGAAATTGAATCACCCATTTTTGATGATCATATTGAACTTGACCAATTTTACAATTTTGAAAGTCCCATGGATAAATTGGCAAGTTCTCATTTTTACGATATTGAGATCAATGAGATATGTGACCTAGATTCTCAAATCTGTGAGCAAGTTCAAATTCCCGAATCATTATTGACTCCTGTTTTGTTACCCGACTTAGGTAATCTTTTAGAGTCAGTTTTGATTCCCACACCTATCATTCCTGAACTTGAATCACCAATATTGAGTCACATTCCGTTGTGGGAAGATGATTATGGACTTGAGTTTCAGCTTATTGATTTGGACCCACTTCCTGAACCTAGCCCGACTTCTGAACCCTTACTTGATTTAAGTTTCTTCCTGAGTCAGTATTAGTTCCCGTACTTTTGACGTCCAAGTCAATCATTCCATCTTTTCACACTCCATTTTGGGACAAGACGGTTGACACAATTGACTCTGAAAATAATTATGAAATTTGGAAATTTGATGGGGTGGAAATTTTCAAAAATGATCACACATACATTTTAGTGGGTTATACAAGGGAAATTTTTGGTGGGTTCCTCCGTGAAATACCACATCATCTTGATTGGGTAGCAACGCTTGGCCCAATTAGACCACCACCGGAACCACCACCTTGAGGTAACTTCTGCCTTCCCTTCTTCTTTTTCATGCATACATGCATTCATTCATACATTGAGGACAATGCATGAGATAAGTGTGGGGGTAGGCGTTACTAACATACTAACATAGGTAGAAACTAACAAAAATTTGCTAATATATATATATATATATATATATATATATATATATATATATATATATGTATGTATGTATAAAGGACAATATTTTGACTTATCTTTTGAAAGAAATCTAAGTTAGTTTTAAGAATTAGGAAAATCATGGTTAGGATTTCTAAAAACTTGGTCAAAATAAATAAATCGTTGAATTTTTAGGTATAGGAGGAGAAATTGAATAAGTAGTTAGTCTTAATTTTTACCTTAATGAAATGTGCATACCTAATGCATATCTAGGATTCTAAGACCCTTGTGCCTCATAAAAAAAATTTAATTAAAAAAATCACTAATTAAGCTGGATACATGTGCCACAAGAAGCATAAGTATTCACGCCTAAAGGTGAGTTTATAAATAAACGTCCTTAGTTTTGTGGCCTAGTTCACTCGAATTTGAATCCGTGGGGTGTTTTCTCACCTGGTGCCCTAAAGCTGACCGGTTGGGAGTCATCGACTTTAAGTTCGCTACATGGGTGGATTAGAAAGCCTAAGAAAATTGAGAAATATTTTATATGTATTAACACATCTAATAGTCAATTAGTTAGGTATGAGGGCCTCAAGAAGCCTTGATACTTACACGAAAGAAAATTAGATGAGTTATATATATTAAAAAAAAGTAAAAATAAAAAATAATCATAATAATAATAAAGATGCATGAGAGTCCAAGTTAAGAAATTCCTAGTAAAAATTCATAGGATGCATATGATTTTTGGTAACAAAAAAAGACTATACTAAAATTCAATTTTGATCCTTACCTAAATTGGATAACAATTTACTTTATATAGACTGAGTCTAAGAATGAATAAAAATGATAATCCTAAAACTTATAGACTACTTAGTCTTTTCAAATATTTTCCT
The DNA here is from genome assembly GCA_038442645.1 of Agave tequilana. Lineage (NCBI taxonomy): Eukaryota > Viridiplantae > Streptophyta > Magnoliopsida > Asparagales > Asparagaceae > Agave > Agave tequilana. The sequence goes on from JAVJIF010005688.1 coordinate 22,706, forward strand.
TTTCATGGATTTTGTGGGTGTAATCCGCTGAAAACCCTTACGAGACAACACTCGTCTTCTAGGGTAACCTAGGGGTTTAACGGCTTGTTGCACATGCTAAGTGCAACCGTGATTCCTACGAAAGTGAGTTAGATAGATTAATTTTTCTTTACTTTTTTTCTTTTTCTTTTTGATTTTTACTCGAGGACGAGCAAAAAGATAAGTGTGGGGGTGTGATTGGTAGTGAAAAGTACATTTTTATCATTACATTTACCATCACATTTTCATATTTATTCCTATAATTCTGCACATTTACTAATATTTTATTATTTATTCTGTGTAGGCCTTGAGAAATAAAAATAAAAGAATAAAGCCTTAAAGAAGCCCAAAAGCCCATGTCCAAGCCCAAGTGAAAAATTGCAATTATCAAATGTCAAAGTTGCAATTACCAATTGCAAAAATTGCAAATATTAAAAGAAGAGTAAAGGGATAGACTTCTACTAATCCTAAATGCTTGCAGGATGAGGATAAAAAGAGTGCAAGAGATGAAATTCGTTTAAAAGATATGGGAAGATTTGAGATCTAGGGTAACTTGCTTCCCAAGTTATCTTGAAATCCCAAGATGAAGAGTCGGGATGCGACTTCCAGAAGACTACACCCAGATGGACGGACCAGGGGAGGCCACGCGCCAAAACGCGTGGCCAGCCGCCACTACATGGCCGCGGAAACGCGGCCCAAGCCGCGTTTCTGCGGCAAACCTGATAAGATCGGGTACCAGTTTTCGTGGAGGAATTCGATCTGGACTCTACCTCCTTCTGCACCTATAAATACCCCTGCAGACGCAACAGAAAGGGCGTACAGAAAATACAGAGCTAAAATCTAGGGTTTTTAGGCTAGTTTAGGTTTTATTTTTCCTTTTCGTAATTTTATTTTTTTTGTAACTTAGAGGAGAGGATATTTTCATGGAGGAAGGAGATCAGCTTGTATTGAGGTGACATCGGTGTAAGTAGTCCTTTCTTTCATTGTTAATAAAATCAATTCGAAGTTTGTTTCTTTTTATCTATTATTCTTCTATTGTTGTTTTATTCTTATTTTTCTATTTTTGGTTTATTTTCTCTGATGTCTTGCAAACCGTGAGAACTGGTCGCTTTGAGACTGCCTAGCCGAAGAAGTGCCCTTGATGGCCTATGGAGATGAACAAGCCTTCTCTTTAGTTTGTCTTTTCTTTTCGTAAGTGTAGATCGCGAAGGTGGAAGATCCTATACGCCATACTTGAATGCCTTCCAAGACAAGGTAAGTCATTGCAACAGAGCAAAGGTAAGTAGGGCAGAAGAGGTAGGTATGAGTTTAATTTTCTTTCTTTTATTTCTTTAGTATAGATCACCACATCTTCCACATCTTTCCAATCTTTCTTTCCCAACTCATTGTAAATACCGCTTTCTTTCTAATCTAACTTTTTATTTTCCTTTTAATAACTAAAAGAAGAAATTTTTAGAGAACTTACTTAAACGCTTTCATCGCTAGTCCCTCCCTGAGGATCACGACCCGCATAGCCATTACTACCGCAGATTAGAATTGAGCACCCTACAATCTTTATTTCTAAATCTGATATTCTTTATTTTATGTGCAGGGAAAATCTCAATCAACAATCAACTTGCTACCTCTCTCAGTATACCAGCAACTTGGGTTGGGCGAGCTGAGCCCAACTTAAGTCACCATTCAGTTAGCTGACCGATCTGTGAAAATCCCCAAGGGGAAAATCATAGATGTCCTTATCTGGATCAGGGATTTCATCTACCCCGTTGACTTCATTGTGCGACCCCACCTGTATCCAATCTAAGATCTCAAACTCCAGTCATCTTAGGGCGCCCATTCCTTGCTACAGCCAATGCCATAATCAACTGTAGGAACGGGTCCATGCGATTGACTTTTGGAGACATGACGAAGGAAGTCAATGTCTTCAATCTTGGAAGACAACCCAGGGATGTCAATGATCAAACGTTTGAGGTCAATTTCATTGAAAACCTGACCAGCGAGCATGAGGAAAGTATGGAGATAGAAACAGAAGCAGAATTTGATCTGGAGGCTGAGGATTTTAATCTAGACTAGATCGTAGATTCAGTAGTGAATTGGGCGTCAAGCCCAAGTATACCTCACCATAGGATTGAAAGTCCGAAGATTGCCTCCAATGAAGCAACACCTTCCCTAGAGCTAAAAGCCTTACCTAAACACCTCAAGTACGCCTACCTGGGCGGAAAGGATACCTTGGCAGTTATCATAGCATCCCACCTGACTGAGCAACAAGAGGACAGCTTAATGTCTATTCTGAAAAGGCATAGGGAAGCCATTGGATGGATGATGAAGGACATCAAAGGGATAAGTCCAGCCATAGTGTAATATAGAATCCATTTAACTGATGAAGCAACCCCAGTAGGGATCCACAACGCAGGCTTAACCCACTAGTGCAAGAGGCAGTTAAAGCAAAAATTTTGAATCTACTAGACAATGGGATCATTTATCCCATTTCTGATAGCCAATGGGTTAGCCCTGTTCATGAGGTCCCGAAGAAAGCTGGCTTCACAGTGATTGAAAATGAGCAAAAAGAGTTGGTACAAACAGGACTGCCTACCAAGGTTCGTGTTTGTATCGACTATAGAAAGTTGAATGCAGCCACCCATAAAGATCACTTCCCGCTACCCTTCATCGACCAAATGCTTGAACGCTTGGCTGGCCATGAGTACTATTGCTTCCTAGATGGGTACTCGGGATACAATCAAATCCTCATTGCTACAGAAGACCAGGAAAAGACCACGTTCACTTGCCCATTCAGAACCTTCGCTTACTGATTGGTGTTCAACAAGGCATGTGAAGTTCTTGCACAAGAATTAGGTACTAAAGATAAGGTTTAGAGTTCACCTTTGATCTTGTTCACTTCAAATATGTAATTGATATACCTTGTCCAATCTTTCGCTATAGCATATAGCTATACCGAGTCGAACCACAAGGAGAGCTAGCGTAGAAGCGTTACGATATGAGTGAGAAAAAGAAACGAGATCTCTTCTTTGTTAATTACACAATTGCAAGAAATGTACAAGAAATGGTGGATTGGTTCATTGTGGAAAAAGAAATTAAATTGTGAAAAAAGAAATGAAAAGAATGAAGTGTAATGTAAAGAAAAGAATGCTAGAAGAAAGTGTGTAAACTCTTTTGATAGAAAGATGCATGGCTAGCCTAACTACACCTCATTGCTAACATACTAACTCTATGTTGATTGCAAGATTGCCTCATATTGAATCATAGGCAATTTAAAGATAGCTTGCATGTTCAAGTGTTGTTTCCCTTGTTGAAGACTAGTGTTCCTTTGTTGTTAGTTAGCTTGAAGCCTCATCTTGAATCTTAGGCTCTCTTAATAGATGTTCATTGAGGAACTATAGGCTTGGTACTCAATTAGTGCTAGGGTTAGAAGAATCAAAAACTCTTTTGAACATTCATAGCTTAACTACAAAGTTAGCTTGAAGTACGTGAGTTGATCTTGCCACACAAGTGACACATCCTTGGTGATCCATCCTTATGTTTCATCAAAGACTCTTATAAGAGGCACATAATTCATATGGAGATCTAACAAGCCATTACCAAAGGATACAACCATACTTCATTTGGAATTCACAAGAAACATAGAATTATGCAAGAATTGAAGTAGACAATCAACCAAGAGATAGTAGTAGCTAGGTGAGTCTTAGCTAGCCATGCAACAAGAACTTAGCCCTCCATTAGACTAATAACAAAGCTATAATTCTCCATAAAAAGCAAAGATCTAAGCAATTAAACTAGAACTAGAATTAAATGCAAGAAATTAAAGCATATTAAAAGAAAGCATACTCAAGTCTTGCAAAGAGAAGATGAAAGCTCCATTGATGAATCCTTGATTCAAGAGTGTCACTCTCTTGATTACAAGCTCTCAAACTGAAATCTCTCTCTCAATTTGTCTAGAACTCAAGGAGGAAGGAGAAGAGAACTAAAACCTAGAACAAAAATTACAACAAATCCCTAATTTTCTCTCTCTCTTCTCTAGATCTCGCACAGACCCTTGGCCACCTATTTATAGGCATTTCTGAGAAGCCTCTAGATCCCTGGCTGTTACCACAAAATTCGGGGCTCAACGGCCCAGATATTGCCGCGCCCGGGCGGCAAGGCGCGGCCGTTGAGAGTCTGTTAGCTAACAACTTTCTGTTACAGGGTTGTTACAAGTTGGTTAGCCACGTGGCCTTCTGAAATCTTTGTTAGGCGCGCGGATCTCAACTGATTTTGAATTCAAATCTTAGATTCTTTTGATTTAACCCCTTTAATTATCACTAATTAAAGTGATTCAAAGGCTTTTTCTCTTTAAGTGGTGGTCCTGCAAAATTAGAGAGAAAAGGGGTAAAAATCACATATTTATATATAAAATGCATGATATGAAGGTGATATAATATGCAAGTATGTGTAACAATCACACCCCCATACCTAGCTTTTGCTCGTCCTCGAGCAAAATAAGAAAAGAAAAAGAAAGAAAAAGAAAATCCTAACTAATTTATTACACCAGTTTCGTAGGTAACACGATTGCACTGAGCACGTGCAACAAGCCGTTAAACCTCTAGGTTACCCTAGAGGAGGAGTGTTGTCTCCTGAGGGTTTTCAGCGGATTGCACTCACAAAATCCATAAAGAAAGAAGACAAATGTTAGTGTTTTGAAAAACGCATTTTGAATAAGAGACATGTTTTCGAACTATTTTTACAAAAATATAAGTGATCCTAGGTCATAAGTCCACCTATAATTATTCTTTCTTAAACTTAGTCTCCATGCAAGATCTTGTCTTCAATTAAGGTAAGAATTCAAAATTAGATTGAATATTTTATCTTTCATAAAACCTAGATAGTATGCACACCGTGCTCTGTGAAAATTTCTGGGATTTCAACTCTAACCATCAAGCCATTATTTATTTATTTATTTTTCTTTTCTTTTTTTTTCTTCCCTTAGTTTTCTTAGGCTTTCTAGTTCACCCATGTAGCGAGCCTATAACCGATGACTCCCAAACCAGATGATTCTAGGGCACCAGATGAGAAAACATCCCTCGGGTTAAAGGACTCGAGTGAAAAAGGCCACAAAACTAAAGGGGATTATTTATAATCACCGTTAGGCGTGAATAATCATGCTTCTTGAGGCACAATTATCTAGCTTAATAAGTGAGATCATCGTTAGGCGTGAGTAATCATGCTTCTTGAGGCACAATTATCCAGCTTAATAAGTGATCTTTTATTTATATATATAATTTTTTTTATTTATATGGCATTTTTGGTCTTTGTCTCCATCCCAAGAAATGTGTAAGTGTAAAGTGCATATTTATCTAAGGTAAAAATTCAAGATAAAAATGTCTCACCAATTTTACTTACTTAGCCTATAATTTCAAACAAGATCTATTATTTCAACTAAGTTTAAGATGTCATAATTAAGGCTTTCTTAATTCCTAAGATACATCTTAATTTTCTTAAAAGATCTAAACTTTGTCTCTTATTTCAAAAAGTTTTTATTTTTATTTATTTATATTTTTTTTTTATTATTATTTTTTTTTCTAAAAGAAAAAGGTAAAATCTATAAAGAAAGTGGAAAATCTATAAGAAAGGAAAAAATCTAAAAAGAAAACTAAAGAAAATAAAAATCCTAAAAAATGAAAATCCTAAAAAGAAAGTGAAAAATCCTATGTTAGCATCTACCCCCCCATACCTATCTCATGCATTGTCCCCAATGCATGCAAGAGAAAATGTGATGCATGAAATAGGTAAAGGATAAGAATCATCCCCTCCGTCTCTTTGGACCAGCAGAGGTGCTTGGTCCAGCAGACTGTGTTCTCCTCAATGTCGCCTCCATCTCAGCTAATCTAGAAGATTGCTCCTCTACTTTCTTCCTAAGCCGCACTTGTCCCCTAAATATCTTCTTCATGCCCTGCCAAATGGTGGACATGAAGGCTCTTGGTTCTGCTGGTGGGTCTTGTCTCCAGAATTGGGGCTCGTCTACCTCCTCTAAACTCTCCTCCGAAGAGGAGTCCACATGAACGTTCTCAGGTTGGGCACGAGGTGACCAGAGTGCATGTAAACAACCAGTGTATGAACTCGTGGGTCTCTCAGCTATAACATACACGCGATCAAATGAGTCAAATACAGCATCCGGTATGAAATTTCTACAGAGACGTGTAATTAACACTGGATGAGAATATTTTGCACCTCGAGTGCGGGAGGAATTATCAAGTATAGCGTTGAAAATAGCCCTATTCAAACAGACTGTGTGTCTATTAGTCATTAAGTTATGAATGATTTGTAACACAGGCCTGTTGAAAGTTGTGGAATGATCAAGTCCAAAAACATTGCGTTGGAGCAAGCGTCCAATGCAGTGTACATTGCGAAATGTGGACTGGGCTTTGAGCCCACGGTCCTGCTCAGTGCAGCGGACCCCCATGAGAGGCATGTAATCAACTAGTGGTAAAGGGTCAGTGTAATGGGGATGAATGGGTATATCGGTGGTCTCAGCAATCAGTGGAATGGTGACAAAGATGTCACCAAATGGCATATGAACCGTGAACTGGTGAGTGTTATGATTAACTGATGCATGGTCCAATGAGTTGTAGAATGTTGTGACCAAATTAGGGCAATAATAGGCATCATTATCAGTGTTATCATATACGAGGGAGTACCAATTCCACGCATGAATACGATCTAAAAATATATGCCCAAATCCCCTTCATCATTCAACAATAGAGAAAAATCCCTCTCCACAAATAAGCTAGGGGCCATGATTAATAATAAAAATTTAGAGCAAAAAGGGATCAAGAGATCAAACCACCCCCGGATAATCGTGGGGGGAAATCAAAAATAGGTGCACAGAGGGCACCAGAGTTGGCTGCAGGAAGAATGGTTCGAGGGCTGTCTCCAGAGAAATATTGCAGTAGATCTGAGCTTTTCCTGCGCACCTGAGATGTCAGAATTGCGGCGGCACGGCGGCAAGGCGCGGCGGATTCAAGAAATTTGGGAGCAGGATTTTGGGTGGAGGTCGTTTGTGGGAAGTAATATTTAGATCTGAGGAGAAATCTCGGTTTGATGGAGGAAGAGAAGTGAAAAAGTGTTTTTATAGGGGTAGGTAAAAAGGGACTTCCAAAAATATCCCTAGGTCAAAGGTAATATTACAACCTTTGGTCAAAGGAATTTGAATTTGAAAAGAATCCTAAGGAAAGAGAATTCTTAGGATTATGAAACTAAAATAAGCAAAAATCCTAAAAAAAAAAATTGTATTTACAAAAAGTGTAAAAGAAAAGTATTTACAAATGTGGACCCCAAAATGATATTCAGGAAAGTATGCAGGGAACTATACAGATGAAAATGTCACAAATAAACTGGGTCACAAAGACCCAATTCGTGAACTTCGTGTGACATATCTTCCGTGGTAAAAAATGGCTTGAGACGTTGACCGTTAACAGTAAATTTGTTGCCATTAGTTGGGTCAAGAATCTCGACTGCACCATAAGAGAAAACAGTTTGAACAATAAATGGCCCTGACCACCTGGTCCTCAACTTGCCAGGGAAAATGTGGAGTCTTGAAGTGTATAACAGAACCTTCTGTCCAGGAACAAAGATTTTCCTGTGAATGGATCTATCGTGAAATAGCTTGGTTCTGTTCTTCGTGATCCGAGCGTTATCGTATACCTCGTTTCGTAACTCTTCAAGCTCGGATAGCTGCAGCTTCCTTAGAACACCGGCTTTATCCAAATCTAGATTCAGCTGCTTTAAAGCCCATAGTGCACGGTGTTCTAACTCAACGGGCAAATGACATGGTTTTCCAAATATAACTCTGTACGGAGACATACCGAGGACAGTCTTGTAAGCGGTCCTGTATGCCCATAAGGCATCAGTCAGTTTGATGGACCAATCCTTACGATTCTGTCCTACAGTTTTCTCCAGAATGAGTTTTATCTGTCTATTTGTTACCTCAACTTGCCCATTGGTTTGAGGATGATAAGCCGTGGATAGTTTATGAGTAATAGAGTATTTTCGCATCAAGGCTTCAAAAGCCCTATTGCAGAAATGACTCCCATTGTCGCTCAGTATCGCACGGGGGGCTCCGAAGCGCGAAATGATGTTTTCTCTTAAAAACTTAATGACAACTTGGTTGTCATTTGTCCGTGTAGGAATCGCTTCAGCCCACTTAGAAACATAATCTACGGCTACCAAGATGTATTGGTGACCGTAGGACAGAGGTAAGGGTCCCATAAAATCGATGCCCCAGAGGTCGAAAATTTTGACTTCCAAGATAGGTGTGAGGGGCATCATGTTTCTTTGTGTAATACGACCCGTCATTTGACATCTATCACAAAGCTTGCAAAAGGTATAGGCATCCTTAAAGAGAGTGGGCCAATAGAATCCACTCTGAAGCACTTTTTCTGCAGTTTTCCGTGGACCAAAGTGTCCACCGCAAGCTAACTTGTGACAGAATGTCAAAACACTATGATGTTCATCCTCTGGAAGGCATCTCCGTATAATTTGGTCAGGACAGTACTTAAATAAATACGGTTCATCCCAAAAGAAGAACCGCATTTGTCTCAGGAAACGATGTTTGTCTTGTCCTGACCAATGGGAAGGAATTTGCCTGGTAGCCAGGTAATTCACTATATCGGCATACCAGGGCTCTCCACATATCTCGAGAATGTGCTCGTCAGGAAAGTCTTCATTAATCGGTATTTTCTCATGAGGTGCGTTCGGGATTCTTGACAAATAATCCGCAACCACGTTCTCAACGCCCTTTTTATCTTTTATCTCCAAGTCAAACTCTTGCAAAAGAAGGATCCATCGAATCAATCTTGCCTTAGCGTCCTTCTTTTGCATCAAGTACCTCAGGGCGGAGTGATCAGTAAAAATTATGGTCCTGGACCCTAGCAGATATTGTCGAAATTTCTCCAACGCAAAAACAACCGCTAAAAATTCCTTTTCAGTGGTCGTGTAATTGAGTTGGGCATCGTTTAGCGTTCTGCTAGCATAATAGATCACGTGCTGCCTATTATCAATACGCTGTCCTAAAACAGCGCCTATAGCAAAGTCAGAGGCGTCACACATGATTTCAAACGGTTTGGTCCAGTCTGGTGCAGATATTATTGGTGCAGAGACAAGTTTATCCTTAAGCTCTTTCCTTGATTTATGACATTCCTTATCAAAAATGTAGGGTACATCTTTCCCTAGGAGATTTGTCAAAGGTCTCGCAATGTTGCTAAACCCTTGAATGAATCTCCTATAGAAACCAGCATGCCCTAAGAAAGATCTAATGTCCTTTAAACATTGTGGTTCAGTGAGCTTTGTAATAACCTCCACCTTCGACTTGTCAACCTCGATTCCTATTCTTGATATCTTGTGTCCCAGTACAATTCCGTGCTTGACCATGAAATGACACTTTTCCCAATTAAGTGTCAAATTCTTTTCCGTGCATCGTTGCAAAACCAACTTCAGATGGTACAAGCACTGCTCAAATGAATCCCCATATATCGAAAAGTCATCCATAAAAATTTCTAAAAATTTCTCCACCATGTCCGAGAACAGGCTCAACATGCAACGTTGAAATGTTGCTGGAGCATTGCAAAGGCCGAAGGGCATCCTTCGGTATGCAAATGTTCCAAACGGACAGGTGAAGGTTGTCTTATCTTGGTCCTCGGGAGCAATTGGGATCTGATTATATCCTGAATATCCATCCAGGAAACAGTAATACTCGTGTCCCGCCAATCTTTCCAGCATCTGATCAATAAACGGAAGAGGAAAGTGGTCTTTACGTGTGGCACTATTTAGTTTCCTGTAATCAATACAAACTCGAATCTTCGTTAGAAGACGTGTTTGTATTAATTCTTTATTCTCATTTTCCACAACAGTAAAGCCAGCTTTCTTAGGCACAGCGTGAACAGGACTTACCCATTGACTATCGGATATGGGATATATGATCCCATTGTCTAAGAGTTTCAGAATCTCCGATCTAACAGCTTCTTGCATAATTGGGTTAAGTCTCCGCTGTGGGTCTCTTTTAGGCTTAGCATCTTCCGTCAAGTGAATTCTATGTTGGACAATGGAAGGACTAATCCCTTTGATATCAGCCATGGTCCAACCAATGGCTTCTCTATTTTCCCTTAGCACTTTCAGAAGGTCCTCTTCTTGTTGTTCCGTGAGATTGGATGCAATGATAACAGGAAAGGACTCTTTCTCACCCAAGTACTTGTACTTGAGATGGTCGGGAAGAACCTTAAGCTCAGTAGAAGGGACTGGATCTATCAATGATTGCTCATGGTGCAAGGGAAGAATAGGGGTAGAATTAGTAGTCCTTTCAACAATTTGATCAAGAGTTAGGTCATCAGATTCTAACTCAAATTCCTCTTCAGATTCATATTCCATCTCCTCCACGTGTTCGCTGGTTAATCCCTCTATCAAGTTTACATCAAAAGACTCATGTTCCACATCCCTTGGCTGCTTCCCCAGATGGAAGACATTCACCTCCTTCGTCATATCTCCGAACGTCATCCGAATTGATCCATTTCGGCAGTTGATGATCGCATTCGCGGTGGCTAAGAAAGGACGTCCTAGAATGACAGGTGTCTGCGCTCTGTGATTGTGTACGGGTTGTGTCTCAAGAACGACAAAGTCCACGGGGTAAATGAATTCCCCGACTTGTATCAAAACATCTGTAATCTCCCCCTTGGGAATCTTTACAGAGCGGTCAGCCAACTGTATGGTCATCTGGGTCGGACGAAGATTGCCTAACCCTAACTGCTGGTATACGGAAAAGGGAAGAAGATTGATGCTTGCGCCCAAGTCTAGCAAAGCCCTATTTACAGTGGTCTGCCCTATGATACAAGAAATGGTAGGGCTCCCTGGATCTTTGTACTTTACAGGGATTGGACCATTAAGCAATTCACTCAGGTTGGAAGCCAAAAAGACTTTCTTAGGGACATTTGCCTTTCTCTTCTTAGTACACATCTCTTTCAGAAACTTGGCGTATGATGGGACCTGTTGAATAGCATCTAAGAGAGGGACATTGATTTGTACTTGGTTAAATATCTCTCTTATCTTCTCCATGTGAGCATTATTCTTATGATTATTGAGCCTGTTTGGAAAGGGTACAACAGGCTTATATGTTTGCTCATCAACTTTCTCTTTTCCTTTAGACTGGGATGTGGATGGTTGTGAACTCGAAGAAGAACTATTTTGCATGGGTTGGATTGGAACAGAAGGTGGTGGTATTGGCACAGATTTTGGAGACTGATTTGAAACCTTATTGTCTATATGTTTCCCAGACCTAAGGATATGAATGGCTTGGCATTGGCTTTGGCTGGGTCCCGAGTTTTCAACTTCGTGCAGAGGAAAATGAGCTTTGGGATTAGGCACAGGTTGGCTAGGCAGCATTCCTTTTTGCCTTTCAGTTAGGGAATTAGCCAACTGTCCTATTTGGATTTGCAGTTTATTCATATCCTGCTGCTGATTGTTCATCATAGCTGCTTGGGTTTTCGACAAAGTTTCAATCATTTTCTCCAATTCGGAAATTTTCTTATCTGAAGGATTGGGTGGTTGATGCTGTTGTTGTTGTTGATACTGGGGTTGAAAATTAGCTTGATATGGCACAGAATTTTGATATGGTTGGAATCTGGGTGGACTATGATATGGATTGAAATTTGGTGGGTTTTGGTGGTAAGTTGGTGGATGTGCCTGAGCAGGGTATTGTTGATGTGGAAATTGTTGTCTCAGCTGCTCAGGGCCAGACTGACTCCAAGAGAAGTTCGGATGGTTTCGCCATCCCGGATTATAGGTTTTGGAGTAAGGATTGTAGGTGGGTCTGGTGTACATGGCATTCGTATTCTCCTGAAAATTTTGAGAGTAATACACTGGACACTCTTCCAACACATGATTCAAATCATGGCAGTAAGTACAACCCGGGTGGATTATAGGTGCAGGGCTAGCCATAGGTGATGGGCTAGCTACTGATGATGGGTTGACTTGACTAACAACAGAATTTTTCCTGGATTCTAGCAATTCAATCCTCTTCATCAACTGAGTTATCTTAGCTTCTGCAGCTATCGAGGATCCTATAGAGTGTAAACCAGTTCTGGAAGTTGTTGGTGTGGGTTTCTCAGAGCAGGATTCCCACTGGATAGTTTTCTCCGCTAGAGCCTCAAAAAGATCCCAACCCTGATCTTCATCCTTCTTTAAGAACTCTCCTTGACACATGGTTTCAAGGAGAGTTTTGGTCTGATAGTCAAGCCCATCATATATAATCTGGCACTGGCGCCACTTTTCTATACCATGATGGGGACACAGGGCTACTAGGTCTTTGAAGCGCTCAAAGTACTTCCAAAACGGTTCATTTGCTTCTTGTTTGAATTGCATTATATTTTTACGCATAAGAGCTGTCTTATGAATAGGATAAAACTTCTTAAGAAAGACCTTAATGAAATCATCCCAAGAAGAAATTGAGCTAACTGGGAGATTATAAAGCCACTTCTTAGCAATATCCTTTAATGCGAAAGGTATGAACCTAAGTCTGACAGCATCTTCAGTAAGCTGGGAAATCCTCATCATAAGGCATACTTCTTCAAACTCTCTGATGAAGAAGTACGCATCCTCAGATTCAAGGTCATGGAATCGTGGAAGAGTGTTTATAAACTGGGGTTTCAACTCAAAATTATTTCCGTTTGTGTTTGGGAGGAGAATGCAAGATGGCAGTGATGTGCGAATAGGATAAAACTTGTCCTGCAACGACACGTTGTTCGTCATGATTGGAATTGTGTCAAGTGGTGGTGTATGTGGCAGTGTAGAAATTCTCACAAGCCTAGCAGAATCTGGGTCCCGAAACCACTGTTGCATACACAATCACAGTCAACGTGCACCTTTCAGTCAAGCGAAAAAGGAAAAATAACAATCAAGAAAAAAGAAAAATCAATCCAAGCTTTCTAGGTTTCCTGGACCTAGACGACTCCTAACGATAGATCGTCCACAGGAGGTTTGGTGTGGACTTTGACTATAAGCAAATCGGCCAGGGAAGGGTAAGGTTGTTGGGAGGTTTTCCGTCCGAAGACGTTCCTTAATTAAGTAACCAACAATCTTCGGGCTTTCGGCCCTCAACCCCTTTCCTAGACACTGATTTTACAAAAGTCACTTTCCAACACTTTTCCCCCGTAGGAAAATCTCCTAGATGAGTCCGGATGTCCCTAGGGCCAACGTCTAGCAATTTTTTATTTAGAAGCTTAGGATTGTGAGTACGTGGGAAAAATGGTTTGTGGGCTAAGGAAGGGGTGATAAAATCCCCACCTTATCTTTGTTATTGGTTATGCCCTTAAAGTTGATTCGTGCAAGTGTACAATATAACAAACAAGGATCACCCAAAGCTTAATTAAATCAAACAAAGAGTGAATCCTAGTCTATATGTTATGCTTACGTACCTTGTCCCACGCGCTCTTCAACAGTAAATGTAAAGTAATTGAAAGACACGTGCCTAGTATGCAAATGTCTAAACAATTTTTAACAATTACAACAAATTTTTTACTGTTGATTAGCAGATATCAGGTGAAGAAAACAAGATTTAAAATATAGCAGCAGCTGTATTTTGCAGAGAAGCAAGGCCTGCAGAAAACTGGTTAGAAGTCAACTCTTTCTTGCCGCGCCCGGGCGGCAGAACGCGGCAAGTCAGAGGGATCCTGGTCTCTGCTTTCGAGAGCAGAGGCCCAGGTCCGCTTATATGTCACTGCTATGCAAGAATTGCTGTATCTTCAACCTGTAACCTGCAACAGAGAAGAAGTATCGTTTAGTTCCTCACTTTTAAAACAACTACCGTTGCTCTCCCCGGCAACGGCGCCAAAATTGATTGGTGTTCAACAAGGTATGTGAAGTTCTTGCACAAGAATTAGGTATTAAAGATAAGGTTTAGAGTTCACCTTTGATCTTGTTCACTTCAAATATGTAATTGATATACCTTGTCCAATCTTTCGCTATAGCATATAGCTATACCGAGTCGAACCACAAGGAGAGCTAGCGTAGAAGCGTTACGATATGAGTGAGAAAAAGAAACGAGATCTCTTCTTTGTTAATTACACAATTGCAAGAAATGTACAAGAAATGGTGGATTGGTTCATTGTGGAAAAAGAAATTAAATTGTGAAAAAAGAAATGAAAAGAATGAAGTGTAATGTAAAGAAAAGAATGCTAGAAGAAAGTGTGTAAACTCTTTTGATAGAAAGATGCATGGCTAGCCTAACTACACCTCATTGCTAACATACTAACTCTATGTTGATTGCAAGATTGCCTCATATTGAATCGTAGGCAATTTAAAGATAGCTTGCATGTTCAAGTGTTGTTTCCCTTGTTGAAGACTAGTGTTCCTTTGTTGTTAGTTAGCTTGAAGCCTCATCTTGAATCTTAGGCTCTCTTAATAGATGTTCATTGAGGAACTATAGGCTTGGTACTCAATTAGTGCTAGGGTTAGAAGAATCAAAAACTCTTTTGAACATTCATAGCTTAACTACAAAGTTAGCTTGAAGTACGTGAGTTGATCTTGCCACACAAGTGACACATCCTTGGTGATCCATCCTTATGTTTCATCAAAGACTCTTATAAGAGGCACATAATTCATATGGAGATCTAACAAGCCATTACCAAAGGATACAACCATACTTCATTTGGAATTCACAAGAAACATAGAATTATGCAAGAATTGAAGTAGACAATCAACCAAGAGATAGTAGTAGCTAGGTGAGTCTTAGCTAGCCATGCAACAAGAACTTAGCCCTCCATTAGACTAATAACAAAGCTATAATTCTCCATAAAAAGCAAAGATCTAAGCAATTAAACTAGAACTAGAATTAAATGCAAGAAATTAAAGCATATTAAAAGAAAGCATACTCAAGTCTTGCAAAGAGAAGATGAAAGCTCCATTGATGAATCCTTGATTCAAGAGTGTCACTCTCTTGATTACAAGCTCTAAAACTGAAATCTCTCTCTCAATTTGTCTAGAACTCAAGGAGGAAGGAGAAGAGAAATAAAAACTAGAACAAAAATTACAACAAATCCCTAATTTTCTCTCTCTCTTCTCTAGATCTCGCACAGACCCTTGGCCACCTATTTATAGGCATTTCTGAGAAGCCTCTAGATCCCTGGCTGTTACCACAAAATCCGGGGCTCAACGGCCCAGATATTGCCGCGCCCGGGCGGCAAGGCGCGGCCGTTGAGAGTCTGTTAGCTAACAACTTTCTGTTACAGGGTTGTTACAAGTTGGTTAGCCACGTGGCCTTCTGAAATCTTTGTTAGGCGCGCGGATCTCAACTGATTTTGAATTCAAATCTTGGATTCTTTTGATTTAACCCCTTAATTATCACTAATTAAAGTGATTCAAAGGCTTTTTCTCTTTAAGTGGTGGTCCTGCAAAATTAGAGAGAAAAGGGGTAAAAATCACATATTTATATATAAAATGCATGATATGAAGGTTATATAATATGCAAGTATGTGTAACAATCACATACCGACGCATGCCCTTTGGATTGTTCAATGCTCCCGCAATATTCCAACTGTGTATGCTTAGTCTTTTCTCTGACATGGTAGAATATTTTCTTGAGATTTTTATGGATGACTTCTCCATCTACGGAGATTCATTTGATCAGTATCTTCATCACCTAGAGTTAGTTCTGCAGAGATGCAAGAAGAAGAATCTAACTCTAAACTGGGAGAAACATCACTTTATAGTGAGACATGGGATTGTCTTAGGCCATGAGATTTCTAGGAGAGACATTGAAGTGGACAAGTCTAAAGTAGAAGTGATTGCTAAACTTTCACCATCCAAAAGCATCAAGGATATTAGATCCTTTCTAGGGCATGCTTGGTTCTACAATGGTTCATTAAGGATTTTAGCAAAATTGCTAGGCCCTTAACCAACCTGCTCGCTAAGGACGTGCCCTTTAATTTTAACGATGAATGTTTCAAGTCATGGAGGAAGCTTAAGCAAGAACTTATTTCTGCGCCTATATTTCTGCTCCTAATTGGGCCCAATCATTCGAAATCATGTGTGATGCCTCTGATTTTGCTATTGGCGCTGTCCTAGGACAGCACATCGAAAATAGGCAGCACGTGATTTACTACTCAGTAGGACCTTGAATGAAGCCCAACAGAATTATACAACAACTGAGAAGGAATTCTTCATCGTTGTCTTTGCGTTAGAGAAGTTCCGACCCTACTTGTTAGGCTCAAAGACGGTGATTTTTACAAATCACCCAGCACTGAAATACGTCATGACCAAGAAGGAAGCAAAAGCTCGATTGATTCGGTGGAACCTTTTGCTTCAAGAATTTGACCTGAAAATTTGGGATAGACGAGGTATAGAAAATGTAATTGCAGATCATTTGTCACGAATTCTGAACGCATCGATCATACAAGCTTCGATCAACGAGGATTTCCCAAATGAGCACATCCTGGCCATTCTTAAGGAACCCTGGTATGCGGACATTATTAGTTACATGGCCACAGGATAATTACCCGCTGACTGGACAAAGCAAGACCAATATCGCTTCTTTGCTCAAGAACGATATTTCTTCTAGGAAGAGCAGTATCTTTTTAAGTATTGTCCCGACCAGATTATTCGACGATGCATACCAGAGGAGGAACAAAGAAGTGTGCTCAGCTTTTGCCATGACCTTGCATGCGGAGGACACTTCGGTCCCCGCAAGACTGCAGAGAAGGTTCCACAAAGTGGGTTTTACTGGCCCACTTTATTTAAAGACTCTTACCATTTTTGCAAGTCATGCGTAAATTGTCAGAAGATTGGGAAAATTTCAAGAAGAGACATGATGCTTCTAAACTCGATCCTGTAAGTTGAAATTTTTGATATTTGGGGTATCGACTTCATGGGACCATTTCCTAATTTCTTCGGCAACCAGTTCATTTTGGTTGCTGTGGACTATGTCTCTAAATGGGTAGAAGTTGTGCCTACAAAAACCAATGACAACAAAGTGGTTGTCAAATTTCTCAAAAAAAACATCTTCTTCCGATTTGGCACCCCTAGAGCGATAATTAGTGATAATGGATCACATTTCTTCATTAGAGTTTTTGAAGCTCTGATGCGAAAATATTCCATCAATCACAAGTTATCCACTCTGTATCATCCCCAGACAAATGGGCAAGTAGAAGTCACCAATCGACAACTCAAGCTCATTCTGAAAAAGACTGTCGGACATTACCGAAAGGATTGGTCAGTCAAACTCAATGATGCATTGTGGGCTTAACGTACTGCTTTTAAAACAATTCTGGGGATGTCTCCTTATAGAATCATATTTAAAAAAGCCTATCATCTGCCCGTAGAGTTAGAACATCGTGCCCTTTGGGCTATTAAGTAGCTCAATTTTGATCTGAGTAAGGCCGGTGAAATAAGAAAACTCCAGATCTCAGAATTAGAGGAGATACAGAATGAAGCATATGAGAATGCTTGGATTACCAAAAGCAGGACCAAACTTTTCATGATCAGATCATAAACCGGAAAAACTTTGCCCCGGGAGACAAGATTCTGCTGTATAAATCTAGGCTTCATATTTTCGCTGGGAAGCTGAAGACTCGTTGGTCTGGACCGTTCATTGTGCGCAATATTTTCCCACACGGTGTTTTACTTATTGTAGACCCTAAGAACAAAACAGAATTCAAAGTAAACGGGTAAAAACTGAAGCCCTTCTTGACCACTGAGCTTATGACTCCGGATGATAGTGTGCTGACTTTTTTTGCCCCGTCATACACCTAACCACAACAACTAATAATAATAAAAAAAATTTGTTTATATACTTACCTCTTCTACATTTTTTTTAACATTTCTTTGGCCTATTCGCACTTAGCCGGCCCGAGTCAACGAAGACGGTGACATCATTTCTTCACCCTATTTATTGCATTCGTATTTACATATACATTCATTGAGGACAATGCATAAGATAGGTGGGGGGTGCTAACACTTTTTCTTTTTCCTTTTATTCTTTCTTTTTCCTTTTATTCTTTTTCTTTTTAACAAAAAAAAAATCTCCAGATTGATAAGAAATTTCATACTCTTTATAAAAATATCAAAAAGTTATAGGAATTAAGAGAACCTTATTAATTAATCTTTATTTTTGCCTAAATAAACAAGAAAGATTAGTTTGACTAAGACTTGGGAGAGATAAGGAAAATAATTCATACTTTTTATTTAGCCTTAGTAGAATATGCATAAACAACACACACATGCTTGAAATTTAGAGACAACTCTGGAAAAAAAAAAGACGCTGGATAATTGTGCCTTAAGAAGAATGATTACTCATGCCAAAAAAAATAATCAATATATAATATATAAGTAAAATCTTGATTTCATGGCCTACTCTACTTACATATTTGACCCGAGGGGTGTTTTTTCCACCTGGTACCCTAAAATCATCTGGTTTGAGAGTCATCGGTTTGATATGTGTTATATAAGTAAAGTAGAAAGCCTAATGAAATCAAGAATAATAAATAAATATTAATAAAATTAAATGATATTCAAAGTTGAGTTGAAAAATCCCAAGCACATCACACTTACACATTATGCATATCTATCTAAAGCAAAATAACAGAATGAGTTAGAAGTATAAGATCCTTTCTAAATTTAAAGAAAAATCATAATTTCTTCTTTTATGAAGGCTAAAGTATAGGAGAACTTATAAGGGTTGAACCTAATTCTTACATCATTTGGTCATTTTTACTTAGATGATTGAAAATTCTTTTTCTTGAAAGAGGTTTGCTAACACTTAAATATTCTTTCACTTACTGGATTTTGTGGGTGACATCCGCTAAAAACCCTCAGGAGACAATACTCCTCCTCTAAGTAAAACTTAAAGGTTTAAAGGCTTGTTGCACATGCTCAGTGCAATCGCGTCACCTGCGAAAATGATATAATAATTTTCTTATTTTTTTGGTTTGCTCGGGACGAGCAAAAAGATAAGTGTAAGGGTGTGATTAGTCTTTAATTTTGCATAATTTTTATCACAACTGCATAGTTATTTGATGTAAAATTCTACTAATAAAGCTTTGCTTGCTTGATTCTAGGTCCATGGTGTGCAAATGAAGAAGAAGACCCTAAATCACCATTTAAAGGGTGATTAAAGGCCTACCAAGTAGCCATTGACTTTAGGGAAGAGATTTTATCAGGTCAGGGCATCAAATCCAGAAACCAAGAGATCCACCTGAAAGGAGACGACGGGATGGCACCCAGCAGGAAGCTAGGTGCGCGTCGCCCTGGCATTGCCACGTAAACGCGGCCTGGGCCAGGGGTTGCCCCCTTGGCCCCCTTTCCCCTGGTGCCTATAAATACCCCCCAGGGGTCTTCAGTTTGGAGATATCCAGAGCTTTAGCAAGTTGTTATAATCTTGTTTTTAGGATTGTAGTTGTTTTTGTTTCCTTCTTCTTCTAGTTTTAGTTTTAACTATTAGAGTGAAAGAGAGAGAGTGTGCACAAGTTGTATTTGAAGATGACAAGTTGATACAAGTAACTACTTCTCTTTTTCTTTCCATTTATTTGTGTTTTTCATTTGATTCTACATTCTTGTATTAGTATAACTCCTTCTCTTTACCTCTTCTCTTTTGTTGTTTCTTTTCTTAAGCATGTCTAACTAACTCTCCTGCATGGCTAACTAACTACTAACCCACTAATCTCTAACAACTTGATTAATACCCAAATGAGTCAATAGTGTCAAACAAGCCTTGTGCAAATGAGAGCTATGACATCTTAAGACGAGGGTTCTAACTCTAACTTACCTATAAGTATTATATTTCATGCTTAATAGGTTTTTGATGATCTATGGGTTGTGTACGTTACTTGTTGTTGTAAGTTAGAGATTTTCCTCTTAACTTTACCGATATCATTAGTGCACTTGTGTCTTCCCTTATTCTCGCCTTCTATTGGATCTTGATAAAGGAATGTCTAAATTTTTACCGTGCTAAGTTATAGGAAGAACTTTCACTCAATTTTCACGTGAATAGTTCCTATGCAAAAGAGTTAAGCTTGCCTATGATCCATCGTGAGGCTACATCTTTAAGAAGTTAGGAATTAGTGGGAGCACTTAGTAGAAAGTTATCCATATACTTTTACCATTAAGAAAAATCTAACTTTACAAACCACCAAATCATTTTCAAACAATTCTTGAAACCTACTTGTTTTCATTTTCCAATTCTTTATTTAAAACTAAGAACTTTCTTTTCTTGAACAAAGAAGCCACATCAAGTTTCCATCGCTCTCCCTCCTTGTGGATACGACCAGTATAGTCACTTCGCTACTACGAAAGAATCGCAAAAGCAGTAACATCGATCCACACTCTCGTTATTTAGTCTTGTGCATGCTTTTTGCCGATCAGTGGCTTATCAAGTAAAGGTTAGCAAGTTAGTGATTAGTTGCCATGAGAGAAAAATCTAAGCATATAAAGAATTAGAGAGAAGAAAGCAAGTAGAGATAAAGAGAGAACCTTTCATAGAGTGTCACCCTCCATTACAAGCGCTCTAACTCTCATCCTAAGAATCACTCTTTACCCTATTACATGATCTACAAAAATTAAAAAAATACAAAAGAAGAAGATGATGAAGAACTAGCCTACACTAAAGAGAGAAAACTCTAAAAGCCTTCCTTCCTTCCGTTCTGCTCAACCAAGGGTGTTTATATGCTAAGTGGGGCACCAGGGGGTGTATACGGTGCCACGCGTCGAAAGATGACACACGGCTCCTCCGTATTGCCACGGAAACGCGACAAAAGCAGTGTTTTCACAACAATACGGGCGCCGCTTGCACGGCGCCGCCTGCCACGGTTGGCTGCCTTGTCCCTCTGTTGGTCCCCCTGCTGGTTTCTTGTTTTCTATTCCCAAAATTAGTAGAATAGGCTCTAAAGTCAATGGCTACTTCTACAATCTAAAATCACCTAATAAATTATATTTTAATCTTCTTCTTCATTCCACACCATGGACCTAGGAACATACAAGAAAACCATTATTAGCAATATTTTTATATAAAACAAATGTAAAGATATGACATGAAATATGCACTTTTAGAGACTAAACACACCCCCACACTTATCTTTTGCTCGTCCCGAGAAAAACAAAAAAAACTAATTAAGAAAATTATTACACCACTTTTACAGGTAACGCGATTGTACTGAGCTGTGCAACAAGCCGTTAAACCTCTAGATTTTCCCTAGAGGAGGAGTTTGTCTTTTGAGGGTTTTTAGCGGATTACACCACAAAATCCATTAAAAAAAAGAAACAAACTGTTAATATTTTAAAAATGCATTTTGAAAAAGAGAATAATGTTGTCCAAGGTCATAAGTTTACCATAAATTATTTTTCCTTAAACAAAGTTTAAATGCAAAATCTTGTTATAAATTAAACGTAAGAATTTAAAATTGAATTGATTCTTTGATCTTTCATAGAACTCTTAGAAAATATGCACTTTGTAAATAGTGAAAATTCATGGGATATCAACTCTAAATTTCATGCCATTTATTTGTATCAAAAAATTTTTTTCTTTTTCTTAGTTTTTTAAAGCTTTCTAGTTTACCCGGGTAGTGAGCTTTTAGCCGGTGACTTTCAAACCAGATGATTTTAAGGCACCAGATGAGAAAACATCCCTCGGGCATAAGGACTCGAGTAAACTAGGCCACAAAACTAAAGAGGATTATTTTGTTTTTTTTACTATTTTTAGGCGTGAATAATTATGCTTCCTGAGGCATAATTATTGAGCTTCATTAAGTGATTTTATGTTTTTTATTATTTTTTTAGTTTTTATAGCATTTTCAATCTTTGTTTCAATCCTAAAAAATTGTGTAAGTATGAAGTGCATATATCTGAGATAAAAAATTCAAGACCAATTATCTTTTCAATGTTGTTTTCTTATCCTAAAATTTAAATAAGATCTATTATTTTGACTTGGTTTAAAAATTCATAATTTTATGTCTTCTTAATTACTAAAAAAAACTATTTCTCTTATTTTAAAAGTTTTGTAAAAAGAAAAGAAAAGGGTTTTTATACAAAAGAAAAATCTAAAATTTTCTAAAAAGAAGTGTAAAAGAAAGAAAATTTTAAACAAACTATGTTAGTAAACTCTTCCCCATACTTATCTCATACATTGTCCTCAATGCATCGTGAATGTGTATATGTATGAAACAAATAAAAAAAATTACCTTATGGTGATGGTTCTGGTGGTGATTTGATTGGTCCACGAAATGTAGCCCAATTCAGAGAATGTGGATATTGAAGGAGCGCACCAGTGACCTCTCTAATACGCTCCAGTAAAAGAATGATTGAGTGAATGGTCTTATTTAAAAAATTATCCCCATCTAATTTTTAATTTTCAAAAAAAATTCTTGAGTCATTTTGTTCAACACCTTTGTTTAACAATGAAGTGTGAGTTTAAAAGATGATTGATTTGGGCTCCAAAGGAACAAATACTAACTCGAGAAGTTGACTTAGATCAAGTCTGGATTCAAAAGTGAGCGTCAAA
The DNA here is from genome assembly GCA_038442645.1 of Agave tequilana. Taxonomy (NCBI): domain Eukaryota; kingdom Viridiplantae; phylum Streptophyta; class Magnoliopsida; order Asparagales; family Asparagaceae; genus Agave; species Agave tequilana. Next base: position 45,240 of record JAVJIF010005688.1, read on the forward strand.
ATTGGTTCAAAAAGTGGGTCCAAACCAAAAATTGAAGTTCACACACTTGTCCCATAAATGAAATGTGATCCAAAAAATATTAGTGATTCTATTTCATGGTGTACTGATACAAGATTCAATATTGACTTTGGAATATGAAAAAATCTAGTAAAGATATCAGAGTCATTATTGAATCAAAAAATGAAATAAAGTTACCAAATTGTAGATCTGGATTACTTTCATGCTCAAGTTCAATTTCAAGGAAGGGAAAACTTGCCAAAATATCAATGTGACTTTTAAAACTTAGAGTTTGGTCAAGTTTAAATGGATGAGCTGAAATTGAATCTTGGTTTCTAAAATAACATGATTCTTTTGTCCAATTGATAGGGTTAGGGATATAGGATTGGTCAAATGTTGACAAGAAAGACTTTTCACACTCTCATTGATCAATTTGCTCATTATTGAGGCAAACATACTGATAGGTCAGGTAATAGAATTTTGAGTTTGAATTATGTCTTATATACTCGTTGCAATTGGTTCTTCTTGAAATGATCAGTAGGAAAAGTGATTTTGGAAATTGTGATAAAATCATGAGCCCATCAGATTTTGTGATTGTTGCTCAGACTCATGCAGGGCTTCTGTACTCATTTCCAGGATGAATTTTTTTGCAGTTAAATGTTCTGAAAAAGAAGTATATGAAGCTTAGTACTGGGAAAATGGTGAGTCCAACATGTTTTAAGAATGACAGTTGGACTCACGCAAGAGTTCCATACTCAATTTCAGGATTGATGGTTGTTCCTTTTGAACTGGTGAGACTGGAAAAAATAAGTATAACTCTTGAAAATTTAGTTGAAATAATGAGTCCAACATGTTTTGAAATTGTTGCTCAGCTTTAAGAAAAACTTTTATACTCTTTTCTAAATCTGATTTTTCTTCAATGGGATGTTCTAGAAAAAGAGTATATGAAGTTTGATGGGGGAATGATTGTGACTTGTTCTGAATTCATTGTTGGGACTCAAACATGACTTCTATACTCTTTTGTATCTCTGATTTTTCTTCAATTGACGGTTTAGGAAAAGGAGTATGTGAAGCAAAATATAAGAAAGAAGAATGTGGACAAGGTGGTTAAAAATTTGACTCGAGAAGGTGAATCCTCATTGACATTGTGAAGAGTGAAAATTATTTTAAAAATTTTGATCGTAGAATTGGGGATACGGGTCATCTTGAGTCAGACAAACCCAATCCGACATATATGATTGGTTCATGTTGTACATACTCGGGTTGAAATTATCCGAGTCAAATGAGGTCGAGGTGAAAATGGATTCATTTGGTTAGAAAATTTTTGATTATATTCCATTTTATCACAATAATCACAAAAAAAAAATCAAACAAACAAACAAAAAAAAAGAAAAAAATTTAAAAACAAGCCTATACTACGGTTGACCTAGACCTAAATGACTCCTAACTGGTTAGACTGTCCACGGGGAGTATATTGTAGGAATCTGACCACAAGTTAATCAGTCAGGTTGGGATAAGATCAGTGGGAGGTATCCATGCTGGAGCAACGGACTTAATTATGCCAAATCACTGTTCTTCGAGATTTTCTCTCTCAATCCCTAACCTTTGATACCGATTTGACAAGAGTCAAACTCTAACAACTTTCCCCTTAGATCAATCTCTTAAATAAGTCCGAGATGTCCCTAGAGGCCAACGTCTAGCAAATTTTACTTAGGCTTGGGTTGTTTGAGTGGGGAGGTGATTTTTGGTCTAAGAGAGGGTAGCGACTTCCTCACCTTATGTTGTATCAGGATACGCCCTTAAGTTTCGATTTGTGCAAGTGTGTAATATAGATAAGAATGAACACACAAAGAGGGTAAATTACTCACGTGTTTGTCCTAACTATATACAATGCAATATGTACACCTCGGTCCAGATCACAACAACAGAAAAATAAAATACTGGATATTAGAATTGAAATTGACACGTACCTAGATATAAATGTCTAAGCCATTTTAAACATCTAATTACCGTATTTCAGTTCTTAATTTTTGTGGTGTTCTGGCAAACCAACACAAGAACTAACAGCAGAAGATAGTAATATATAAAAATTTATCCAACCACACAACAACTTTGAAGCACTTGCTCCATGCTTTCTTGAGCAGGGAGATGCAAGTAAGTGTGGACTTCTGTAATGCTAAAGATTTAGCCTGCACACCAAAAACAGAGAAGAAAAGTTAATAAAAATGTGAAATCAAACCATTCCCATCCCCGGCAATGGCGCCAAAATTTGATCAGGGGAAAACTGTGCACAAAAAGTATCATTTTGAAATCACTAATTAAAGTATGTGTGCTTTGGCATCCTCAATACTTTCACTATAGCATGACTAAACAGGTGGAATCTACAAGGATGGAAGGCGATAGAAGCTTTCATGGTATGTTCACGTGTGTATTAACGGTTCTTCTATGTTTCAAAGAATCAAAAGAAAAGAAAATAAAGAATGAAAAGAGAAGAGTACGGTGAAAACAAAGAAGTGGGAAACATAGAAGAGAAGGTATTTGTGATTTTTGTATTATTTCTAAACCAAAGTAAAAATGTAAAAAAAGCCATGGCTACTAACTAGTAATGACTCCACCAACCATGCTAATCTCTTAGTTATAGTTGTCACATATGTATCCTTGGCCATCACTAGTCGTTGGTTCAAGAGCTTTATAAAGCATGACCCATAAGCTCACTCATTATATCCAAACACAATAAATAAGTACAAGCTACACTTAAACAATCAAAACTAACTAGAGTAAGTATGAAATAAAGTAATGTTAGCTTGTTAGAGAGTTAGATGTTAGAGTATTAGTATCCATCATCATGAGTCATCAATGTCTCTTGCTTAGAGGCTATTAGATTCATGTGAATTATTAAATAAGAAGTTAGCAAGTTAGTGTTGGCCCATGGCCTTCCACTCTAGTTTTGATGATGATTAACTCATGTAGTTATGTGTACTAATAATCTTGTGTTATTTAGTTTCAGATCCTTAATCAAGTTATTAGTTGGTGATTAGCTTCAACAAGATGTTTTGGAAGCTTTCACATGTTGATTCAAGAGCCCGAGCGTCAAAGATCATATATAGCACTTGCTCGGTGAATCAAGGAGTTTTGGATCGAGTCGGTTTGGAGACGGTGCTCTACAAGAAGACATCGGTACCATAGTTTAGTTTTGTGTTTAGATCCAAATTGTAAAGATTAGAATAGTATGATATGCTCAAGTTCACAACACTCACGTTTCATGTTTTGGTTTTCAGCTTGATAGGTTTAACCGATCTTGGTTTTCATGAATAGATTGATCAAAATAAGTTTACATGGCTTAATGTATATTAGATTTGTTCTATATACATGCATGCTTCAACTACTAAGACAAACTTAGTTTGATATACCTATTCATGTGTTAAACATATTTTTTGGAATTAATGTCAAAAACATGGATATATATATATATATATATATATATATATATATATATATATATATATATATATATATATATATATATATATATATATATATATATATATGTTTCATGCATATTGGTTTTCTATCCATTTGCATCATGCCTAAATGTTGTTTAATATCATGTTTTTGTATTTGGATGAGTTTTGGACAAAATGTATTTTCTATTCAAAAATTCAAGTTTTAGAAAATACAAGTTTTGGTTTTTGGCAAAATTTCTATAACACAAAAATGGTTCAAAATGTTTGAAATTTGTGTTGAAATTATTAACACAAGTTTACATTTCAATGTAAAATGACAAAACTACCTTTGTGTATTTTTAGAGTTTTTATGGGAATTTTTAAGATTAAAAATACCTTGTTTTTCTGGCCCAGAACTGCAGCTGCCAGGCTAGGTCGGTCGACTGGACGGTCGACCATACAAAGTAGCCGGTCAACCGTAGCGGTCGACCGACGTGCACGCTGGCTTACCCATAAGTCGGTCGACCGTTCGGTTGACCGACTGAGAGCAGTTTGCTCTCGGGTTACCCCCGGCCGACCGAGCGGTCGACCGGACAGAGAGCGTTGCTCTCTGTATCTGGGACGGTCGACCGCATGGTCGATCGGTTGCTGCCAGCGGTCAAAATGTGACCGTTGGCCGGTCGACCGAGCGGTCGACCGGTAGTTCATTTCTGACAGGATCTGCTGCCAACGACTAGTTTTTCCAATAGCCTATAAATACGCTATTGGAAAGAGGTTTTCTCCAAGAATTTTTGTACGAATTTTTCCTGACTCTCTAGTGTTTTCACAGCAATTAAAAGAAGTTTTTGGGCTTTAAATTGAACAATCTATTTGGTGTTTTTGCTAGGGTTTGGAAAATCAAAGAAAAGGTTTTTTGGGAAAAGTGTTTGATTAAACTTCTTCATCTTGGTTTCTAATTTTTCCCAAGGATTTTCTTTGAGTTATTGATTTCCATTCCTTTGGTTTTCTCCACACTTGACCTACATCTACTATCTCATTCTATAGGATCCTTGTGTGGGAAAGAAATTGTTTGTGATTGTTGTTTAGACCACCAAGTTGTAAACCCTATATTTGCTTGACTTTGTGCCTTTCCCTCATTGTGTTGAGGAGGTTGTGCATTTGGGTTGTATCCCTCAAGTTGTGAGGTGATCCTTGTGTTGCTTTGTGGTTATCCCTCAAGTGGTGAGGTGATTGTTTGTTGGCTTGGAGCTTTGCCTCAAGAAGGAGGTTGTGTTTGTAAGGAGAGGAGTTGGGTACTCCTTGTGATTGTATTGCCCCAAAATCCTCGGTGGAGATTCCCTTTGTGGGAGTCCTTTGTGGACAAGCTAGTGGACTTGAAATCCTTCACGGTGGTGAAGGCGGGGATGTAGAGCTGGATGCTTGAACCTCGAAACATATCTTGTTGTTTGCGCTTGATCCCTTGACTCTTACTCTATCTCTCTCTCTCTCTCTTTACTTTGTGCCTTGTATCATTTCACATTGATCATTCATACTTATATGCTTGGCTTGGTTGTGTGCATCACTTGTTGCTTGCATCTTGCATAATTGCAATTAGTTTTTAAATTCCGCATTGAGTTCATTAGATTAGCATTATCACCTATTCACCCTCCTAGGTGATTTTCAATTGGTATCAGAGCCTACGCTCCTGATATTAGATTTAACCACCTAGGAGTGAGATCTTGGTTTGCTAATCTTCATTTGTATTTTTCATTTGCACACATTTAGTTTGCTCTCATGGATAGCCCTCCTATATTTGATTTTTCTAGACATGATTTTTGGAAGGCCAAGATGAGTAGTCATTTAAAAGTACTAGGACATCTAGTTTATCAAGCCACTACTATAGAATCCTACCCAAATAGTAGCAAGCATAAAAAGGTAAATGCATTAGCACTTAAGACACTTAGAGCATCTCTTAATGAAGATCTTCTACATGTGTTTGCTCATTATGATTCAGCTTTTGCAGTTTGGAGCATTTTGACTTCTTCCGAGCTTCCAAGGATTATCAACAAGTTGAGGAGATCTAGGAGAGACAAGTCTGACGAGCAATGCCTCATGGTCCAAGGGAAAGACTCCCTTGAGGTATAATCGGATTCTCTACTAGATGATAGCTCTAGTTCATATTGCTATGGATATTTAGAAGTTCAAAATTTAAATGTAGAACTTACCACAAAGCTTGAAAAATTCTTAGAAAAATATGAACTTTTGAAAAAGAAGAACTTTGATTTAAAAGAAGAAATGAAGGATTTGTGCTCAACTTTTGAATCAGTTTTGCAAGAGAAGGAAGAGATTACTAGTGAATGTGACTCACTAAGATCTCAACTAGACCTTGCCCTAAAAGAGATTGATGTTTTGCAAAGCAAAAATGATTGTGATGACATTTTGAAGAACAATGAGATTTTATCTTCAAAATTGGATTTTGTTTTAAAAGATAACCTTGTTTTGAAAAATGAAATTGATTTCATTACAAAAGAATTGGATTTAGTTTTAAATAAAAATAAATCCTTACAAAATGATTTAGATTCTCATGTTTGCCATGCTAGTGTAGCTTCTTCTTCTAGCACTCCTATTGCATGCTCCACTTTATCTTCTAGTATTGAAAGTGATATAAATATTTTGAAGAAAAGTGTTGATTGTTTGGGCTCCACTTTGAGCCAATGTGCTTTGGATCATACACGCTTGGAAACCTTGGTTCATAAGAAACAAGTTTCATCTTTACATGCACACCCATTACGGCATACACGTGCTTCCCACGGTCACCACCATCACATGTATGCTCATGTGTACACTTGTACACATTGTGGTCGTAAGGGCCACCTTGCTAGATTTTATTATGATCGTATACATGATGAAAATTTAGCAACTAATTTTGTTTGGGTTAGAAAAGATACTAACCCCCGTGGACCCAAAAGAAATGGGTACCAAAGACCACCTCTATGCTTTTTGATGTAGGTGGGGGCTCTCGCATCACGTGAGAGTATTGGTGCCTTGAGGTGGATGCGTTCCAAGCTTAAAGAAAACCATTTTTGGATGCATCACTTTCAAGGAAGGTTTGGTGGAAAGGACCACCATGTTTTTGGAGATATGGAGATGTGCCCTATTGGTTTGGTAACAATCTCTTACTCCCATTTAGTTTGTATGCTTATTTCATTCATTTATAGCATGTCTTGTTTTTCATTATGCTTATGCCATGTTATTAGATTAGTAATATACTTGTTAGTTATTTGAGACACCCATGCTTTAAATGGATTATATCTATGAGTTCTCACTTTGTTTTTAACTAATATGTATGTCCTAGATCTAATGCACATGCATTTACATAATGATCATTTTGATGTTCATGATTTTTGTTTTGATGATTCATGTTTTGATTAGTATGTTAAATGCCATGATTATTAGACCATTGACATGCATGTATAGCTTTTGAGATCACCCATGTTTAGATGGACCCATACTTTGTGTTCTCACTCGTGTTTAGCTATTATGTATTTCATAATTATAATAGCATGTGGATTTACATAATAATCATTTTTATGTTTATCATTATGATTTTTGTCCCGTTTTGTGCTACATGATTTGATTACATGTTTAGGTGTTAGTTTTCATTAAAACTAGGATATATACTTGTACATAGAATGGGCCACAAATAAATTATTATATGTTTGGACTTGAATACTTATTTGTACCCATTAGATGTGCTAGTATAGTCTAATTTTGATGATTCATGTATTCTAACTTGTATTCCTCATTTTGGATATGTTTCTATGATCATGTGTTTTAACTTCATGTATATGTCTATCTTGTCCAAGCTATTGATTATACATATACATCCTTTCAGCCACGTGCCTTCATGCATAAACTTTTGTGGACTCATTATGTTTAGAATATGTATGTATACTTTAGTTTGTACATGACATACATATGCCTTGAAGTTTAAATCGTTTTGATGATTTTCATGTTTTTAGGTAATTTCAATTGGTAAAGAAAATTTAGTTTTTCATGTGTTAATGTTTTAAAGAAATTTCATTTAAGCTTGAATGCAAAATTTTCATGATTATGTATCTCACATTACACTCGCTCACTCACTTCATTATGTTTCTCATGAGTATGTTTTCATGAGTATGATATGGGCCTTATGGACTTTGAGTGTTTAGTGATCATGTGATTTTCATGTTTTATGAAAAATATTTTTGTGTTATTCCTTGCTTGAAGGATTTCGTACTAGTTAACAAGTTTTTCATTCAACTAGTTGCGATATTCTTCGTTTTGGTAGAGTTTTTCAAACATACTACATTTTCGAATTCATTTTTGAAAACCCCTACCATCTACGGGCGGTTGGTTGGGAGACCATGCTCATGTATGTTTTATAATGAAAATCATTTTAAACTTGAACATGTGTTGGGAGGATAGGAATATGAGATATACATTTGATCTTATTGTTGTTTCAATTGGTATCATTGGATTCTTTTAATTGGTATCAATACTTGACATTTCTTGTATACTCATATATTTGTATGTATGTATGCTTACACTTCAAATGGTGTCAATTTCCATTGGTATCGAACTTTTCATACATATATGTTTTATTTGTGCTTATTATATCCCTATATCTTTAAGCACAAAATTTTGTTTATGCTAAAAGCTTGAGCTTCAACTTTGTTTCAATTGATTCACTTTTCAATTGGTATCTTAATTCAAGCTTATGCATGTGTTTGGTTTGTATTTCATAAAGGGGGAGAAAATTTGATTTTCATTTTGATATTTGTATTCCACTCCCTTGCTTTATGATAGAAAAATTTCTAGTGGTATCTTTTGCTTTAAAGAATAATGATTTCAATTGGTATCAAGATTTATGTTTAGGAATTCAAAATTTGTATTGTCTAATTTCTATTGGTATCAAGATGTTTATCTGAATGTTTTTAATTGGCATCAAGATTCTATTTATTTCTTACAATTGGTATCAATGCCTTAATTACTTTCAATTGATAAGCCATTATTAAATGTTTTTATGTTTCCTTTAATTGGTTTATGTGTTCACCTTCAATTGATATCAAGATGCACCACTTTGACATATTTTTTTATTGGTATCTTAATTGATTGTAACCCCTTATTGATATTTTGTTTTAGACAAAAAGGGGAGAACATTGTTTTTATTGTTTTTGACCCTTGTTGATTCTTGGTTTCAAACAAAAAGGGGGAGAAGATTTCCTTGAATAGTTTTTAGCTTTTACCCCTTTATTGATGATTGACAAAAAGGGGGAGAAAGATTTTGAGTTATATGATGCATATTTATGTTTTGCATATATTAAGTTTATTTGGTATCTAGAACATGTTTTAAGTGGTATCTAGATGTTTTAATTGGTATCTTTTAATTGGTATCTAGAGCATGTTTTGTTTATCTAGAACATGTTTTAAGTGGTATCTAGATGTTTTAATGGTATCTTTTAATTGGTATCTAGAGAATGTTTTGTTTTTGAAAATTTCAATTGGCATCTGAGCGATTTCAATTGATATAAGAACAAGTTTTATTGTTTTATGCATGACTATGCATTTATATGTTTAGCATTCATTGCATATATTTATGTTTCCATGCTATGCATGAGTTAAGGGGGAGCTTCTTTGAAGCTTAACTTTAATTCATGCATATATAACTCCATGAGTTTTATCATCATCAAAAAGGGAGAGATTGTTGGCCCAAAGGCCTTCCACTCTAGTTTTGATGATGATTAACTCATGTAGTTATGTGTACTAATAATCTTGTGTTATTTAGTTTTAGATCCTTAATCAAGTTATTAGTTGGTGATTAGCTTCAACAAGATGTTTTGGAAGCTTTCACATGTTGATTCAAAATCCCGAGCGTCAAAGATCATATATAGCACTTGCTCGGTGAATCAAGGAGTTTTGGATCGAGTCGGTTTGGAGGCGGTGCTCTACAAGAAGATATCGGTACCATAGTTTAGTTTTGTGTTTAGATCCAAATTGTAAAGATTAGAATAGTATGATATGCTCAAGTTCACAACACTCACGTTTCATGTTTTGATTTTCGGTTTGATAGGTTTAACCGATCTTGGTTTTCATGAATAGATTGATCAAAACAAGTTTACATGGTCTAATGTATATTAGATTTGTTCTATATACATGCATGCTTCAACTACTTAGACAAACTTAGTTTGATATACCTATTCATGTGTTAAACATATTTTTTGGAATTAATGTCAAAAACATGGATATATATATATATATGTTTCATGCATATTGGTTTTCTATCATTTGCATCATGCCTAAATGTTGTTTAATATCATGTTTTTGTATTTGGATGAGTTTTGGACAAAATGTATTTTCTATTCAAAAATTCAAGTTTTAAAAAATACAAGTTTTGGTTTTTGGCAAAATTTCTATAGCACAAAAATGGTTCAAAATGTTTGAAATTGTGTTGAAATTATTAACACAAGTTTACATTTCAATGTAAAATGATAAAACTACCTTTGTGTATTTTTAGAGTTTTTATGGGAATTTTTAAGATTAAAAATACCTTGTTTTTCTGGCCCAGAACTGCAGCTGCCAGGCTAGGTCGGTCGACTGGACGGTCGACCATACCAAGTAGCCGGTCGACCGTAGCGGTCGACCGACGTGCACGGATACGTGCACGCTGGCTTACCCATAAGCCAGTCGATCGTTCGGTCGACCGACTGAGAGTTGTTTGCTCTCGGGTTTCCCCCGGCCGACCGAGCGGTCGACCGGACAGAGAGCGTTGCTCTCTGTATCTTGGACGGTCGACCGCACGGTTGACCGGTTGCTGCCAGCAGTCAAAATGTGACCATTGACCGGTCGACCGAGCGGTCGACCGGTAGTTCATTTCTGGCAAGATCTGCTGCCAATGGCTAGTTTTTCCAATGGCCTATAAATACACCATTGGAAAGAGGTTTTCTCCAAGATTTTTTGTGCGAATTTTTCCTGACTCTCTAGTGTTTTCATAGCAATTAAAAGAATTTTTGGGCTTTAAATTGAACAATCTATTTGGTGTTTTTGCTAGGGTTTGGAAAATCAATGAAAAGGTTTTTTGGGAAAAGTGTTTGATTAAACTTCTTCATCTTGGTTTCTAGTTTTTCCCAAGGATTTTCTTTGAGTTATTGATTTCCATTCCTTTGGTTTACTCCACACTTGAGCTACATCTACTATCTCATTCTATAGTATCCTTGTGTGGGAAAGAAATTGTCTGTGGTTGTTGTTTAGACCACCAAGTTGTAAACCCTATATTTGCTTGGCTTTGTGCCTTTCTCTCATTGTGTTGAGAAGGTTGTGCATTTGGGTTGTATCCCTCAAGTTGTGAGGTGATCCTTGTGTTGCTTTGTGGTTATCCCTCAAGTGGTGAGGTGATTGTTTGTTGGCTTGGAGCTTTGCCTCAAAAAGGAGGTTGTGTTTGTAAGGAGAGGAGTTGGGTACTCCTTGTGATTGTATTGCCCCAAAATCCTCGGTGGAGGTTCCCTTTGTGGGAGTCCTTTGTGGACAAGCTAGTGGACTTGAAATCCTTCACGGTGGTGAAGGCGGGGATGTAGAGCTGGGTGCTCGAACCTCGAAACATATCTTGTTGTTTGCACTTGATCCCTTGACTCTTACTCTATCTCTCTCTCTCTCTCTCTCTTTACTTTGTGCCTTGCATCATTTCACATTGATCATTCATACTTATATGCTTGGCTTGGTTGTGTGCATCACTTGTTGCTTGCATCTTGCATAATTGCAATTAGTTTTTAAATTCCGCATTGAGTTCATTAGATTAGCATTATCACCTATTCACCCCCCCCTCTAGGTGATTTTCAGTTAGTAGTTAGTGGTTAGTTGCCATGAGAGAAAAAACTAAGAATGTAAAAAGTTAAATAGAAGAAAACAAATAAGATAAGGAGAGTATCTTTCATAGAATGTCACTCTCTATTACAAGCGCTCTAACTTTCATCATAAGAATCACTCTCTTCTCTATTTCATGATCTACAAAAATGAAAAATATAAAAGAAGAAGAATATGGAGAACTAACCTACACTAAAGAGAGAAAACTATCCTAAAAACCTTCCTTCCTTCTGTTCTGCTCAACCAGGGGTATTTATAGGCTAAGGGGGGCACCAGGAGGTGTATACAGGGCCACGTGTCGAAGGACGATGTGTAGCTCATCTGTTGCCGTGGAAACATGACAAAAACAGCATTTCTGTGGTAATACGGGCGTCGCTCGCATGGCACCGCCTGCCACGGTTAGCTGCCTTATCTCCCTCTGGTCCTCTTACTGGTTTCTGGTTTTCTTTTCTCAAAATTAGCAGAATAGGCTCCAAAGTCAATTGCTACTTTTAGGATCTAAAAATCACAAAATAAATGGGATTTTTGATCTTCTTCTTCATTCCACACCATGGACCTAAGAACATACAAGAAATTTTTTCATAAAACAAAGGTGAAGATATGGTATGAAATATGCACTTTTAGAGACTAATCACCTTCCACCTTTCAGTTTTCATTGTCCCGACTTTTTCTATTCTGAATTGATAAATCTTTCTTGCTGTTTCTATTATATCTTGCAATATCAGTGATTATTTCTGATCAATTACCATTGCATCTTGCTCTGATCATTTCTGTGTGCATCTCCCTCCTTAACGAAATTGTGAGGATGTAATTTTTTGCGAGGTGAGAAGAGTATAATACCCTGATCGCAGAATACGTATCTTTTACTATTTTTGACATTTTGATCTTGTACACTTCATCTCATGTACGTTTATTCCACCATTTGACCTGAAATTTTTACATGAGACTTTGCACTAGCACTAAATTCTATCCTAGACATTTCATAATTTTTCTTTTAAAAAATTATTTAATAAAGTATTTTCTCTCTCCTCCTAGTTTACCATTTCTTTCTTCTCTAAATTCGTTTGTTATTTTTTTGTTATTTTCTTAGGGGACATTTGCACATAACCCCTCAATGATCTCATATTTGCATTTCTAATTCTTTATCTTTTCTTTTTCCTTTTCTTTTTCTTTCTCCAAGTTTTACACACTTCCATGGCTTCCCATGGAAGCCACTTCCCTAACTTCTCATGCAAGCTTCTCCCACTCTCTAGAACACTCTTTCACTCATGCTTATCACCAAAAACTGAAATCATCCTTTCCTCCATCATTTTCTCTCCATTTCTCTCTCCAAAAACACTCCATTTCACTCTCTAAAAAACCTACAAAAATCCTAGAACCCCATGGCCACTTCTCCATCATTCTAATATGATCCCTATGCCTAAATAGAACCCACATATTTTCCCATAATTTTTCTCCCACTAAAAACCCCTAAAATGGTACTTTCTCTCTCCTTCCTCTAACTTCTCTCTACATTTTCTCTCCCCTCCCTCCACTCCTCCATGGCCAGCTATTGTAGGATGCTTCCTCTCCCTCTCCTCTATCCCCCATAATTTTCTCCTATTTTCCCTCTATTTAACAATCCCCAAAATGCTATTTTCTCTCTCCTCCTTTATTTCTATCTAGCTTTCTCTCACCTTACCACTCTTTCTCTAGAACGGCTACCACAGGGAAGACCCTCTTCCTCTCGTCTACCTCCTCCATCAATTCCACAGCCAAAAGCCTTTTCTCTTTCCTCTAAAACCAAAACCCTAATTTTCTCTCTCTCATTTATATTTTCTCTCTCTAAAACACCTCTCGTCAACTTTCTCCTTCCTCCTACAGTCCAGGGTCAGCCCTTGGGTGCCCACGTGCATCACGCACACACGTGCACACGTGCACGTGGTATCATGTATTTCCCGATATAGGCGAGTACTCTTCCCTTGTTGCATGTGCGCACATATACACTTGTACGTTTCTATTTGTACACATGCATCCATATTTCATGTTCTGTGCATTTTTAAGAATTTCCTGTAATTTTTAGAAATTAACTGGGCATTTCTATGAATTTCTGACATTTTAGGAATTTTCTGTATATTTTAAAAAAATTTCAGCATATTTAGAAATTATTTGTGTATTTTTATGATTTTTCTGTGTATTTATAATTTTTGACATATTAATATATATTTTCTGAGTATTTAATAATTTCTTGTAATTTTTGAGAATTAAAATGTATTTTCTGTAATTATTTGTATTTTGGCATTTCGTACTAACAGTGGTGCAGGTTGTAGATAAAGACCCTCAGGATGAACTTCCCTTCAGGAGTCGACTGTCTCAGGAGACCCCTCTAGGCTATCCAAGGGCAAAAGGCTATCGCCACCGCCCACTACCATTAGGGTTTCTTGGTAGCCGGATAGGGGGTTTTTGCCTGGGATGCTCTATCTGTTCTGGAATATCATCCGAGAGACCACTTTATAGGTCACCCATTACTTTCAGGTTTCGTGGTGACTGGGGCCACGATATGGAGACTGTATCGATATTTATGATTATTATATTATTTCCTCCTGGTGTGTGGTACTAACGTGTTCTGCAGGTATCTATACAGCCTACGGGCTTAAACTACTATGCAGCTCTATACGAAAGTCCCTAGGCTTTTTAACCTCTCTGAGGTTTATTTATGGCTTAGCTCTGTTTTAGCAACGCCTGGTAGGCGTAATTAGCGCTTAGCGTTTTGTTCACTAGACTCGTTAAGGAGGAACTATGCCAGATTTCTGACTCGTAATCTAAGCCAAGTCATTCCTATAGTTTTCCTAGTGCTTTAGTGATTAAACATTTCGTTAACTGTGCCCCAGCACTGCTTTGCTTCACTTAATGTGCATAGTTGTAATGTTGCTTTTATACTATTTACTAGATACTTATGCTAATATTACTGATACTAACACTGATATTGTCACCGGTATTTGACATTGATTATTCGACCTAACATATGTTACTGATTTCTAATACTGAATTACACTGGACATGATAGTGACACCTGATACTGAGTACTATTACTGATATGAACTACTGAAACTGATATAACATCTGACATCAACATAACATTGACATTTCATATACTGACTACAGAATATATACTGATTGCTAAATGATACCATAACTCCTGATCTATTGTACTATATAGTTTCCAGACTTGGTACCGTAACTCTTGACTAAATATAATACCTGAATCATGATTATCGCTTTATGGGGAATCCTACTGAATCCTGATATATGATACTCCTGTTACTACTTTGGCATAAGGAATTAAGTGCCACGTGAAATAACACGCGGGCCACCTCTAGAATCTCATACCTAATGTGTGGAACTAAGTGGCACGTGGAACAAAGTGCCATATCACGTGTTCTAGTGATGGGGGCCACCTCTTGAATCCTCGGGGGACACATCTAGAATCTCACATCTCTAGATTATTGTATTCTTGATTACTCTACTCTTGATTACGGTACTCCTGATACTGTATTCCTGTTGATCCCCGCAAATGGTATATCATGAACACACTGAGAACTGTACAATGAATTGGTTAAAATAACTGACTCCACATACAATTTGGATGGGGAAAATGGGTGAATCAATATGTATGGCTTCATAATGGTTCAATGTTGCAACATCTATAGAGAACTATCTGAGGCCACATGAGTTCTTGTGGGGCGATTAGTCTCTAAATATGCATATTTCATACCACAGCTTCACATTTATTCAATATTAAATTATGTTAATAACATCTCTCTTGTATGTTTCTAGGTCCATGGCAAAAATGAAGAAGAAGCCCAAAAATCTCATTTATTTGGTAATTTAAAGCCTACACATATAGCCACTGATTTTGGAAGGTAGCTTTGTCAAAACCAGGTGCCCATATCCAGAAACCAGGGACTACAACCGACAGAAGGACAAATTGGCAACGCGTACCAGAAGGCGCCGCGTGCGCGACGCTAATACGGTCGTGAAAATGCGGCCCTGACCGCGGCAGGGCCGCGTTTCCGCAGTCGTACCATGAATCCGCGTGTCGAGATTTAACGCGTGGCTCTGTACACTCTCCATGGTTTCCCCTTTTGCCTATAAATACCCTGGGATTTTCAGAGCTCGGGGGAGAACAGAAAGGGAGGAGAGTTTTTATAGGTAGTTTCTCTTATTTGTGTAGTTCAGTGTAGTTTCTTCTTTCTTTTATTTTTCATTTTCTTTGAAGATCATTTAATAGGGAAGAGAGAGATGCATAGAATGAAGTTTTGGGTTCTTGTAATGGAAGGCGACATTCTATGAAAGGTTCTCTCCTTATCTCTACTGGTTTTCTTCTCTCTAGCTCTTTACATACTTAGCTTTTTCTCTCATGGTAACTAACCACTAACCACTAACTTGCTAATTCTTTACTTGATAATCCACATGAATTTAATAGCCTCTACTTGGCCTTGCTCTTGCAAGAGCCATTGATCGCTCATGTTGGTGGATTCTAACACTCTAATATCTATCTCTCTAACAAGTTACCATTACTTTATTTCATGCTTACTTTAGTTAGTTTTTATGGTTTAAGTGTAGCTTGCTCTTGTTTGTTGAGTTTGAATGTGAAAGTTATCTTATGGATCATGATTCGTAAAGCTCTTGAACCAAGGACTAGTGATGGCTAAAGATAGATGTGTGACAACTATCACTAAGAGGTTATCATAGTTAGTGGAGCCATTAATAGTTAGTAACCATGGGTTTTCTTACATTTTTACTTTATTTTAGAAATAATACCAAAATCACAAATACCATCTCTTCAATGTTTCCCACTTCTTTGTTTTCATTGTACTCTTCTCTTTTCATTCTTTGTTTTTTTTCTTTTCATTCTTTAAAACATAGAAGAACACGTGAACATATCGGTAAAGCTTCTATCGCTTTCTGTCCCTGTGGATTTGACCTGTTTAGCCTCCATGCTATAACAAAAGTATCGAGGAAGCGAAAGTACACACAATTTAACTCTTGATTTCAAAATGACACTTTTTGTGTACGATTTTCCCCATCAAATTTTGGCGTCGTTACAGGGGATGGGAATGGTTTGATTTCATGTTTTTGTTAACTTTTCTTTTTGTTTTTTGGTGCGCAAGTCAAATTTTTAGCATTGCGGAAGACCACATTTGCTTGCATCTCCCTGCTTGAGAAAGTAGGGAGCAAGTGCTTCAAAAGTTGTTGTGTGGTTGTGTAAATCTTTGTATATTACTATCTTCTGCTTCTAGTTTTTATTTAGATTACCTATGCACTGTAATAATTAAGAACTAAAAAATGGTAATTGGATATTTTAAAATAGTTTAGATATTTACATCTAGGCACGTGTCAATTTTCATTTCAATATACTGTATTTTGTTCTTCTGTTGTTATGATCTTGACGAAGGTGTACATATTGCATTGCATATAGCTTAGGTCAAACACTTGATTGATTTTCTCGCTTTTTTGTGTTCATTCTTTTCTATATTGCACACTTGTACGAATTGAAAATTAAGGACAAAACCCAACATAACATAAGGTAGGGAAGTCATTACCCTCCCTTAGCCTAAAAATCACCTCCCTACTTACACAACCCAAGACTAAATAAAACTTACTAGACATTGGCCTCTAGGGACATCTTGGACTCATTTAAGAGATTGACCTAAGGGAAAGTTGTTAGAATTTGACTCTTTTCAAATCGGTGTCAAAGATTGGGGATCGAAAGGCGAAACCTCGAAGAACAGTGGTTTGGCATAATTAGGCCCGTTGCTCTGGCGTGGATACCTCCCACTAATGTTGCCCCTATCTGACCGATTAACTTGTGATCAGATTCCTACAATATACCCCCAATGGACAGTCTAACCAATTAGGAGTCGTCTAGGTCTTAGTCAACCCTAGTATAGACTTATTTTTGAATTTTTTCTTTTTCTTTGTTTGTTTGTTTATTTGATTTTTCTTTTTTTGTGATTATTGTGATAAAATGGAATATAACCAAAATTTTTCCAACCAAATGAATTCATTTTTCACTACGACCTCATCTGACTCTGATAACTCTAACCTAACTAATATTTCAAAATAATTTCTACTCTTCACAGAGTTCATGGGGATTTACCTCCCCGAGTCAAATTTTCAACCACCTTATCCACAGTTTTCGCAATATTCATTCCCTGATTTTGCTTACTATACTCCTTTTCCAGAACCACCCTCTGAAGAAAAATTTGATTTAAAAAGGAGCACAGAAGCCATGTTTAAGTCCCAACAACAAATTCAAAACTTGCTCAATTCACAATCCTTCCTATATCAAACTTCATATACTCCTTTTCTAGATTATCCAATTGAAGAAAAATCTGAGCTAGAAAAGAGTTTGGAAGTCTTTTGTGAAACAGCACAACAATTTCAAAATATATTGGACTCATTATCTCAACCAAATTTTCAAGAGTCATACTCATCTTTTTCAGTCGCACCGATTCAAAATAAACAACCATCCATCCTAGAAATGAATATGGAACTCTTGCGTGAGTCCGAGTAACAATCGCAAAATATGATGGACTCATGTCTTCATCATAATTTTCAAAACCAACTTCCATACTCACCTTTTCAAGAAGAACCAATTACAAAAAGTATGGAAGATATGATTCAGACTCAAAATTCTGTTACCCGTCCTATCAGTAGGTTAGACTCAATAATGAATGAATTAATCAATGAGAATAAGGAAAGTCTTTCTTGTCAACCTTTGACCAATTCTTATATCTCTAACTCTATTGATTGACCCAAGAATCATGTTATTTGGAAACTAAGATTCAATTTCAGCACACCCATTTGAACTTGACCAAACTCTAAGTTTTGAAAATCACATTGACATTTTGGTAAGTTATCCCTTTCCTGAAATTGAAAGTGAACATGAAAGTGATCCTGAACCTCAAGTTGGTTATTTCATTTCACTTTTTGACTCAATAATGACTCTGGTATTTTTACCAGATTTTTCTCTATTTCAGAGTCAACATTGAATCCCGTTCTAGTACACCTTGAAATTGAATCATTAATATTTTATGATCACATTTCGTTAATGGGAAAAGTGTGTGAACATCAACTCTTTAGTTTGGACCCTATTTTTGAACCAATTTTGACTCCCACTTTTGGATCTCGACTTGATTTGAGTCAAATTCTCGAGTGGTATCGATTTTTGTTTCTATTCCATTTGAGTCCAAATCAATCATCTCCCAAAATCACACTTTATTGTTGGACAAAGGTGTTGAACAAAATAACACAGTAATTATCTTTAAAAATTAAAAATTAGATGGGTATAATTATTTAAATAAAGCCATTCACTCAATCATTCTTTTACTGGGTCATATTATAGAGGTCATTGGTGTGATTTCTGCAAGATCCACAATATATGATTTGGGCCGCATTTCGTGGGCCAATCAGATCACCACCGGAACCACCACCCTAAGGTAATTTTTTCTTCCCTATTTTATTTAATGCATATACACATTCATTTTGCATTGAGGGCAATGCATGAGATAAGTGTGTGAGAGAATTTACTAACATAGTTAGTTTTAAATTTTCTTTCTTTCATACTTCTTTTAGAAAATTTTTTGATTTTTCTTTTGTATAGAAACTATTTTCTTTTCTTTTTACAAAACTTTTTGAAATAAGAGAAATAGTTTTGATTTATTAAGATTATCTTCGGAATTAGGAAGACCTAAAATTATAAATTTTAAACCGAGTCAAAATAATAGAACTTGTTTAAATTTTAGGATAAGAAAGTAAAATTGGAAAGATAATTTGATCTTAAATTTTTTTCCTTAGATATATGCACTTCCCACTCACACAATTTTTTTGGGATGAAACAAAGTCTGAAAATGCCATAAAAATATATAAAAAATGATGATAAAATCACTTATTGAAGCTGGGTAATTATGCCTCAGGAAGTATGATTATTTGCGCCTAAGACGGTGGATATAAACAAAATAATCCCTTTAGTTTTGTGGCATTGTTTACTAGAGTCCTTAAACCCAAGGGATGTTTTCTCATCCGATTCCCTAAAACCATCTAATTTGAGAGTAACTGGCTAAACCCTTACTACCCGAGTAAGCTAGAAAGCCTAAGAAAACTAAGAAAAGAAAAAAATAATATAAATAAATGGCATGAAAGTTAGAGTCAATATCCCAAAAATCTTCACAATTCACAAAGTGCATATTTTTCTAAAATTTATGGAAGATCAAAGAATCGATTTAATTTTAAATTCTTACATTTAAGATATGACAAGATTTTGCATTTAGACTTAGTTTAAGGAAAAATAATTTCTAGTTAGGTTATGACCTTAGTCCCTTAAATTTTCGCAAGCAAAAATATTTCAACACCTTTTTCTATTTCAAAATACGTTTTCAAATACTAATATTTGATTTCTTTCTTTATAGATTTTGTGGGTATAATCCGCTGAAAACCCTCATGAGACAAAACTTCTCCTCTAGGGGAAACCTAGAGGTTTCATGGCTTGTTGTACATGCTCAGTGCAATCGCGTCATCTGTGAAAGAGGTATAATAATTTTCTTAGTTTTTCTGTTTTGCTCGGGTGAGCAAAAGATAAGTATGGGGGTGTGGTTAGTCTATAATTATACATATTTCATACAACATATTCATATTTATTCAATATTAAATTCTATTAATAACACCTCTCTTGTATGTTTCTAGGTTCATGGCATGAAATAAAGAAGAAGCCTAAAAATCTAATTATTTGGTGATTTAAAGCCTACACATATAGCCATTGACTTTAGAAGGTGATTCTGTCAAAACCAAGTACCCATATCTAGAAATCAAGGGCTACAATCGACAGGGGGACAAATCGACAGTGTGTGCTAGAAGGCGCCGCGCGTCGAGATCTGATGTGCGACTCCGTACACTCTCCCTGGTGCCCCCTTTTGCCTATAAATACCCTGAGATTTTCAGAGCTCAGGGGAGAACAGAAAGGGAGGAGAGTTTTTAGGGGTAGTTTCTCTTATTTGTGTAGTTTAGTATAGTTTTCTTGTTTCTTTTGTTTTTCATTTCCTTTGTAGATTATGTAATAGGGAAGAGAGAGATGCATAGGATGAAGTTTAGGGTTCTTGTAATAGAAGGTGACATTCTATGAAAGGTTCTCTCCTAATCTCTATTGGTTTTCTTCTCTCTAACTCTTTACATGCTTAGCTTTTTCTCTCATGGCAACTAACCACTAACTTGCTAACTTTTTACTTGATAATTCACATGAATCTAATAGCCTTTACTTGGCCTTACTCTTGCAAGAGCCATTGACGGCTCATGATAATGGATTCTAACACTCTAAAATCTAACTCTCTAACAAATTACCATTACTTTATTTCATGCTAGCTCTAGTTCGTTTTGATGGTTTAAGTGTAGCTTTCTCTTGTTTGTTGAGTTTGAATGTGAAAGTGATCTTATGGGTCATTCTTTGTAAAGCTCTTGAGCCAAGGACTAGTGATGGCTAAGGATACATGTATGGTAAGTATCACTAAGAGGTTATCATGATTAGTGGAGCCATTAGTAGCTAGTAGCCATGGGTTTTCTTACATTTTTACTTTATTTTAGAAATAATACCAAAATCACAAATACCATCTCTTTAATGTTTTCCACTTCTTTGTTTTCACCGTACTCTTCTTTTTTCATTCTTTGTTTTTTTTCATTCTTTGTTTTCTTCTCTTTTCATTCTTTGAAACATAGAAGAACTTTTAACATAAACACGTGAACATAACGACAAAGCTTCTATCACTTTCCGTCCCTATGGATTCGACTCGTTTAGCCTCTAAGCTATAACGAAAGAATCGAGGAAGCCAAAGCACACACTTAATTCTTGATTTCAAAATGATACTTTTTGTGCGTGATTTTCCCCCAATCATGGGTGTTATGACACCTAATTTGTAGCACCTAATGGCGTGGATCGGGGAAACAAACCCAATCATCTAACACTAGCGCTTAACGGCGTGGATTGAGAGAACAAACCCAATCATCTGAAACTAGCACCTAGCGAGGTGGATTGAGAGAACAAACCCAATCATCTGAAACTAGTGCCTAGTGACGTGGATTGAGGCCAAACCCAATCATATGAAGCCGTTGTTCTGGGAATGCATGGCGCCCATTATGAACCTAATACAATTGATATTTCGTCAGTTTTTAAAGTAATTATTATGAATCCACAAACATGACATGACTTGACGATACTAACTCCCAGCAACTCTGGTTGTATACACCCAGTGAATGGTGAGTGAGATATATGGTATATATAAGAGGGTTTCCATGTTTGATTATCTCTTCGACGTACTAATCTCATAGAACTGGAGATTGAGTTTATACAATTGGTTTTGCCTATATTTACATTATACACAAACAGTTAATGATTACATATGCTTTCATTGATATAATTTAAACGTGATTTCATGGTACATAAAAATGTTTTCACGTAATTTCATTTATTTCCTATGCATATGCATTTTCTTTTGTGCACGCCACTTGGCATTTTTATGTACTCATTGGGTTGCATTCTGACAACCCTGGACCTATATGTCCAGATTCTGGAGCTTGGATGTTAGTGAAGTTCAAGTAGCTGACCAGAGTGGCGTAGCAGAAGTGCAGCAGATCCCAGGATTGGAACTTGGCGTAGGCTTGGAGATCTAGTAGCGGATTCTCTTGATCCATCTTCTTTATCTGACTATCGAGATTCTTTTCTAGCTCGGGAGCCTCTTCCAATATTATATCTTGTAATATTATATCTTGTAAATATCTTGTAAATCATATGTGATGTAATATTCATATAATATTGGATCACATACTGTGATAACAATATACTTGGACTGTAATGATGGAATGTATATTACAACTATGCTTCCGTATCCTGATTCTTAAATGTACTGATTTGCTTAGCTTACATAAGTGAGGGTATTTCTGTCCTGCGTATGTACGTTGCAGCAGCGTCTTCGTACTCGGTGGGGCGGAGCGTTACACTGTGACTCGGTTAAGCTCTCGATAATTAATGCATACCCGCTGGCTACCATCCTTCTTGACTAAAAGGACCGGAGCATCCCATGGTGAAGCACTCGGTTGTATTAACCCCTTATCAAGTAATTCTTGGATCTGCTTCTTTAGTTTCGCTAGTTCTACTGAAGCCATGAGGTATGATGCCTTGGAAATAGGGCTGTTCCAGGCAAGACTTCGATCTAAATTCAATCTCTCGAACATGGAGTAGTCCAGGGAGATCCTGATGAAAGATATCAAGGAATCCACATACCACCTCAGGGATATTAACCTACTCCTTAGAGTTCAAGGACTCTATCACTCTCTTCAGTTACCTCTTCTTGAGTTGGGCTTGCTCCAGAGTTACATCCCCATCATGGAATTCAAACTCTAGATGATTGGGGATCTGAAAAGTAACTTTCTTCTTCTTATAGTCAATGAGAGCATAGGAAGTGCCCAATCAGTCCATGTCCAAGATAACATCAAACTCAGAGTCATTTATGACTATCAGATCGGCTAGAAACTCCTAACCACAAATCACTATAGGGGACTGGGTCAACTTGAAAGGAAGGGGAAACATTTCTGTTCTGAGCTATGAGTGTTTGAAACAGATAAGGAATAGTTTAGAAAGGAATCTAAGAAGCGAGTTTAGGCTAACGACGTGTATCCAGACAGTTGTAGATATGTTTTCTCTCATATATGAACCTGATTGTTTTTATTGTTGACCCAGAGGCCCTTCACTCTAATTTTGATGATGATTAACTCATGTAGTTATTATTTACTAATATTTTGTGATATTTAATTTCAGAAATTTGATCAAGATATTAGTAGGTTAGCTTTCACATGGTGATTCTAGAGCTTGAGCGTCATGTTCACATCTAGCACTTGGTTGGAGTCAAGCTCGCTGGATCACGTTGGATCGAGTCGACTTGGAGATGACATTCTACAAGAAGACATCAGTTTGTTTTAGTATAGCTTGTTTAGATCTTGTATAAAGATTAGATAGTATTGATATGCTCAAGTTCACAACACACACATGTTTTAAGTTTAAAGTTTCATATTTTGGTATTCGGTTTAACTGATCTTCATTTTCATGAATAGATAGAATCAAAACAAGCTTACATGGTTTAATGTATATTAGATTTGATCTATATACATCTATGCTTCATCTACTTAGAAAAACTTATTTTGATAATCTGCTTCATAAGTTTGGAGTTTTGTATTTAAATAAAACTTATTTTTGGATTTAATGTCAAAAACATAGATATAACATCTTTTATGTATATTGGATTCTATCCATATACAATATACTTCAAAATTGTTTCAATATCATATTTTGTATTTACATGAGTTTTGGAGAAAACAATTTTCCATTTCAAAAATCCATGTTTTTGAAAATACAGTTTTGGTTTAAGGCAAATTTTTAAGAACACAAAAATGGTTCAAATTGTTTGAAATATGTGTTGAATTTTTGTCACACATATTTGTATTTTAAAGATATGATAAGAACATATTTTTGTGAAATTTATGTGTATTTTATGGTTTTTTAATAGCCAAAAAGACAAGTTTTTAAATCCTATAAATGTTGACCAGGCTCTCTGCCGGTCGACCGGACTGGTCGACCGACGTGCACACGACGTGCACACAGCCAGGGCTGGTGGCCCAGTCGACCGGGCGATCGACCGTCCAGAGAGCTCTGCTCTCTGGAAATGGCCCCGGTCGACTGGGCCAGTCGACCGATAGAGAGCTCTGCTCTCTATATCCAGTCTCAGTCGATCGGGCCGGTCGACTGGAGGCACAATGGTTAAAAATATGACCGTTGGGGCCGGTCGACCAGGCGGTCGACCGGAAAGGCAATTCTGTCATTTCCAGCTGCCAACGGGAAAATTGTTTTGGGGCTATATATACCCCATCTCTTGGCTAGTTTTGAACAAGTTTTTAGAGAGTAATTTTTCCACCTTTACAAGTGTTTAACAGCAAGTTTTCAAAAGAGTTTTAGAGCCAAAAGATTTTATCTTTATTTGTTTTAAAGGGTTGGAGAAATCAAGTAAAAGAAGAAGTCTTTGGGATTGTTTTGATCTTCATTTTATATCTATTCTAGAAGTTTTTCCAAGAGTTTTTCTTTGTGTTTTTGATTTCCAAACTCTTTATATTCTCACACTTGAGCTATTTATCTATCCTATCTATTAAGATTATTATTTTGTGGGAAAATTAGTTTGTGGTTGTTAATACCACCAAGTTATAAACCTTCCATTTATTGTGATATCCCTCTAGTTAGTATTGATATCCCTCTAGTGAGAGATGATTATGAAAGTGGTGTTTATATCCCTCTAGTGAGAGGTGGAGATTGAGTTAGAATCCCTCAAGTGTGAGGTGATTGTTGTTGGGGTTGGCTTTGTGCCTATCCCTCATTTGTGAGGTTGATATTGTGTTGGCTTAGTGCCTTGCCTCTAAGTGTAGAGGTTGTATTTATTGGAGAGAAGAGTTGTGTACTCCTGATTGTATTTACCCAAATTCTCAGTGGAGGCTCCCTGCGTGGGAAGTCCTCTGTGGATGAGTTAGTGAAAATCCTTCTGTGTGAAGGCGGGGACGTAGAGTTGTATGCTCGAACCACGAAACATATCTCGGTGTTTACATTTGATCCACTTTCTTTAACTCTCTCTTACATTGTGCATTACAACTTATTGTCATATCATATATACATGTTTGGTTTGATTGTGTGTCCATACTTGTGTTTAATCAAGAGAGCTTGATATAGCACCTCAACTCTTATTTAGAGGAATTTAGAGGAGTTAGTCCAGAGCCCTTCACCGGGAATTCGGCTACACTCTTTGGTTACACTAAGTATGTTGCATTAAGTTTTTAATTCTGTATTATTTGTCATTAGATTAGCCTTACACCTATTCACCCCCCTCTAGTGTCCTTTTAATTAGTATCAGAGCCTACGCTCGTGATATTAGGTTTAACCAGTAGGAGTGAGTGAGATCTTGGTTACGAATCTATCATTTGTATTTGCACACATATTGATTACACACACTCATGGACTTCATGACCCCACCTATGTTTGATACTTCCAATATTTTTCTTTAGAAGGCTAGGATGTCCATGTACCAAAAAACCCTAGGTTTGCATGTTTTCCTTGCTGCTACCAAGAAATCCTATCATGGTAATAGCAAGCATATAGAGGCCAATGCACAAGCCCTAAAGGCATTTAGAAGCACGCTTAATAAAGAATATCTATGTATGGTTTCTCATTGTGATTCTGCTTTTGTAGTGTGGAACACTTTGACCTCCTCCGAGCTTCAAACAGCAAGCATTATGGAGAAGGAATCTAGTGAAGAAAAATCCGAACAACTTTGCTACATGGTCCAAGGAATGACTCCCTTGAGGTATATTCAGAATCTCAACTAGATGATTGTGCTAGTTCTTCCGGCGATGATTATGTTGATGCCGATGCTTTGAATGAAGAACATTCTATTGTTTGTGAAAATTCGCTAGAAAAATATAAAGATTTGAAAAAGAAAAGTTTTAGACTTAACAAAGAAAATAAAGATTTGTGTACAAAATTTGATTTGGCTTTGCAAGAAAAGGTAGAGATTTCTAATGAAAGGGACTCATTGAAATCCCAACTTGATGTTGCCCTAAATGAAAACAAGATTTTGAAAAATAAAAATAATTGCATCGTTTTGAAGAAAAATAAGGATTTAACTTCAAAACTTGATTTTGTTATAAAGGAAAATGAATCTTTGAAAAAGAAAATTTCTTCTATTTCAAAAGAGTTAGATTTTTTTTCAAAAAAAATACTACTTTGCAAAATGATATTGGTTCACATGTTTGCCATGCTAGTGCAGCTTCATCATCTAGCATACCTATTACATGCACCACCTCTTTTATAATTGAAAATGATATTGTATGCTTAAGAAGAGTGTTGATTGTTTGGGTTCCACTTTGAGCCGATATGCCATGAACTACACATGTTTGATATGTTTCGAAAGAAACATGTTCCTCCTATGCATGCACACAAACCACAATGCACACATGCTCCTCACGTTCATACACACAACACTATGTATGCTCATATGTACACTTGTACACATGTGGACGTAAGGTCCACCTTGCTAAGTTTTGTTATGATAGAGTACATGATGAAAATTTAGCAAATAAATTTTTTGGGTTAGGAAAGGAGCTAACTCCCATGGACCCAATAAAGTATGGGTACCAAATTCCACCCTATTTTATTTGATGTAGGTGTGGGCTCTCATATGACGTGAAAGTGATGGTGCCTTGAGGTGGATGCGTTCCGAGCTTAATGGTGACTATCTTGGATGCATCACTTTCAAGCGGAGTTATATGGGAGGACCACCTTGGTTTGGAGACATAGAGATGTACCCTCATGGTTTTTGTAACGATCTCTAACTTCCATTTATGTTTACATGATTCCATTGTTGATTTTAGCATGTTTTGATGTTCATGATTATTATGTTAAATGCCATGATAATTAGATTGGTGACATACATGTATAGTATTTGAGTTACACCCATGTTCATATGGATTATTACTTTTGTGTTCTCACTTTAGTTTAGCTATCATGTATATCATGACACTAAACATATGCATTCATATAATGATCATATTTATGTTTTGTTTTGAGCTTCATGTTTTGATTACATGTCTAAGATGTAGTTTTCATTAAAACTTGTGTCAATACTTGTACAACAGTGAGCCACAAATTGATTATTATATGTTTGTACTTGATTGCTCATTTGCACCCGTTAGATATGCTAGTATTGCCTAGTTTTGATGATTCATGTATTTTGACTTGTATTCTCTATTTTTGTGCATGTTTTTCATGTTTGTGATTAGCTTCATGTATATGTCTATTTTGTCTAAACTAATAGTTATACATATACATCCTTGAGCCACTTGCCTTCATGCATATACTTTTGTGGACTCTTTCATGTTTGGATATGTACGTATACTCTAGTTTGTACGAAACATACGTATGCTTGAAGTTTAAATTGTTTCAATGAAAATTAAATTTAATAATTTTTTGTGTTTTCGTTTATAAAGGAATTTCACATTGAGCGTATTGCCTATTTTCATGACTTGTATTTCACATTATACTTGTACACTCACATCATTCTTGTTTACTCTTGATTTGTTTCCATGAGACTATATGTGTTATAGACCTTTGAGTGTTTGATGATCATGTGATTTTCATGTTTCATGGATATTCTTGTTTTATTCCTTACTTAAAGAATTTCGTACTAGTTTTCATAATTATTTTTAAACTAGTCATTATTCTTCAATGGTAGAGTTTTCAAACGTGTTATAATTATTTTTTTAAAACTTATTTTTGAAAACCCCTACTCTTCCATGGACGGTTGGTTGGGCGACCATGCCTTGTATGCATTATTGAAAATCTATTTAAACTTGTACATGAAATGGGTGGTAGGGACTATGAGTTATACATTTGACTCTCATTGTGTTTTCAATTGGTATCACAATTGATATTTATTTTGTATACTCATATTTGTTTCTATATATGTATGCTTTAACTTCAAATAGTATCAATTTAGATTGGTATTTATATTTTCATACATATATATATATATGTGTTTTGATTGTGCTTACTATATATCTATATTTTTAAGCACAAATTTGGTTATGCTAAGCTTGATTTAGTCCTTAATGATAATTATTTTTAAATTGGTATCTTATACAAGCTTATGCATCGTTTTCATTAGTATTTCATAAAGGGAGAGAAAATTCATGTTTTACCTTTCAATCAGTTTTGTTTACCTTTGATATCTTACTCCTACTCTTTATGCTTTAAAAATGATATCTTAGTTTTCATTTTGTTTCCTATGCTCCTAATGAAAATTATTTTCAATAGGTATATCTTTCATCTTCAATATTGGTATCAAGAATATTAAATTGATATTATTCTCTATTTGGTATCTCTTTATTCTCTATTTGGTATCTCTATTGAAAAATAATTTTAGTGTTTAACCAAAAAGATTAGTTTATGTTTTTCAATTGGTATCAAAAGTGTAAAATATTTTCAATTGGTACTAATTTTCACAATTGGTATCAGATTACCTATATGTTTATATCTTTCAATTGATATCAAAATTTTTGTTGGTCTCTTCAAAATGTTTTGTTTATTTTTAATTGGTATCATGATGTTTCAATGTATACCTTCATACTAAATTAATATATTTTTCAATTGATATCATAATATTTTGATTTATATTGCTTATATGCAAGGGAAGCTTAACACCTTCTCTATATATAGATTCATGTTGAGTGTATGTCATATTGAAATGATTGACCTTTTTTTGGTATGTAGTCTACGTGTGTAGTAGGAGCTTCACATCTCCTTTTATACATTGCATATTATGCTTTATGTGGTTAGGGTTTAGTCATCTCTTTCATATAAATGCATGTATGCAGGGGAGTTAACTTCACGTCTCTCCTCTTCATGAATGTATATGGCATATATACCTTTATTGTTTTCATTTATGCAAAAAGGCAGAAAAATATTATTTATGCCCTTTATTGTTTGAACCCCTTTGTTGATGAATAGACAAAAAGGGGAGAGATATTTTGGAGTTTTATATATGCATGTTGTTTATGCAGGTTTGTTTATGCATGTTTGTTTATATGTATATTTGTTTAAATTTGTTAACCTTTATCATTGGTATCAAAAGCATCTTTTGTTTGTATTGGTATCAAGAGCATCTTTTATTGTTTTGTTGGTATCAAGAGTTTTTATTGGTATCAAGAGCAACATTATTTTTAAGAACATGTTTATTCTAAAATAGTCTTTATTGGTATCAAGAGCACATTGTTTTTAAGAACATGTTTATTTTAAAATGATATCAAAATCATGTTTATTTCATTGATATAAAAGATCATGTTTGTTTCATTTCCTTATTTTATGCATGTTTATGCATATCTATGTTGAACATTCATTGCATATCTTTATTGTTTATTGCTATGCATGAGTTAAGAGAGAGCTTCTATGAAGCTTAACTTTAATCCATGCATATATAACTCCATGAGTTTTGTTTTCATCAAAAAGGGGGAGATTGTTGGCCCAGAGGCCTTTCGCTCTGGTTTTTGATGATGATTAACTCATGTAATTATTGTTTACTAATATTCTTGTAATATTTAGTTTTAGATATTTGATCAAGATATTTGTAGGTGATTAGCTTCAATAAAGGTGTTTTTAGAGCTTTCACATGATGATTCAAGAGCTCGAGCGTCATGTTCACATCTAGCACCCGGCTGAAGTCAAGCTCGATGGATCACGTTTGGATCGAGTCGACTTGGAGACTGTATTTTAAAAGAAGACATCGGTTTGTTTTAGTATATATTGTTTAGATCTTGTGTAAAGATTAGATAGTATTGATATGCTCAAGTTCACAACACACACATGTTTTAAGTTTAAAGTTTCATGTTTTGGTTTTCGGTTTAAACCGATCTTGGTTTTCATGAATAGATAGAATCAAAACAAATTTATATGGTTTAATGTATATTAGATTTGATCTATATACATCTATGCTTCATTTACATAGAAAAACTTATTTTGATAATCTACTTCGTGAGTTTGGAGTTTTGTATTTAAACAAAACTTATTTTTGGATTTAATGTCAAAAATATAGATATAATATCCTTTATGTATATTGGATTCTATCCATATACAATATTCTTCAAAGTTGTTTCAATATCATTTTTTTATATTTACATGAGTTTGGAGAAAACGTTTTCCATTTCAAAAATCCAAGTTTCAGAAAATACAGTTTTGGGTTTAAGGCAAATTTTCAAGAACACAAAAATGGTTCAAATTGTTTGAAATATGTATTGAATTTTTGCCACACATATTTATATTTCAAAGATATAACAAGAACATATTTTTGTGAAATTTATATGTATTTTATGGGATTTTTCAATAGCCAAAAAGATAAGTTTTTAAATCCTTTAAATGTTGACCAGGCAGTCTGCCGGTCGACCGGGCTGGTCGACCATAGCAGAAATCAGTTGACCGGACCGGTCGACCAACGTGCACAAGACGCGCACGCAGCCAGGGCTGGTAGGCCGGTCGACCAGGCGGTCGACCGTCCAGAGAGCTCTGCTCTCTGGAAATGCCCCGGTCGACCGGGCCTGTCGACCGACAGATAGCTCTGCTATTTAGAAATGACCCCAGTCGACCGGCCCAATCGACCGACAGAGAGCTCTGCTCTCTGTATCCAGTCTTGGTCGATCGGAGGCACAACAGTCAGAAGTCTGACCGTTGGGGCCGGTCGACTGGGCGGTCGACCAGAAGGGCAATTCTGCCCTTTCCAGCTGCCAACGGCCAAATTGTTTTGGGGCTATATATACCCCATCTCTTGGCTAGTTTTGAACAAGTTTTTAGAGAGCAATTTTTTCACCTTTACAAGTGTTTAACAGCAAGTTTTCAAAAGAGTTTTAGAGCCAAAAGATTTTATCTTTATTTGTTTTAAAGGGTTAAAAAATTAAGAAAAAGTAGAAGTCTTTGGGATTGTTTTTTATCTTCATTTTATATCAATTATAGAAGTTTTCCCAAGAGTTTTTCTTTGTATTTTTTATTTTCAAACTCTTTATATTCTCACACTTGAGCTATCTACCTATTCTATCTATTAGGATTATTATTTTGTGAGAAAATTAGTTTGTGGTTGTTAATACCACTAAGTAGTAAACCTTCCATTTATTGTCATATCCCTCTAGTGAGAGGTGATAGTATTGATATCCCTCTAGTGAGAGGTGATTGCGGAAGTGGTGTTTGTATCTTTCTAGTGAGAGGTGGAGATTGAGTTAAAATCCCTCAAGTGTGAGGTGATTGTTGTTGGTGTTGGCTTTGTGTTTATCCCTCATTGTGAGGTTGATATTGTGTTGGCTTAGTGCCTTACCTCTAAGTGTAGAGGTTGTATTTGTTGGAGAGAGAGTTGTGTACTCTTGATTGTATTTACCGAAATCCTCAGTGGAGGTTCCCTGTGTGGGAAGTCCTGTGTGGACGAGTTAGTAGAAATCCTTCTGTGTGAAGGCGGGGACGTAGAGATGTGTGCTCGAACCTCGAAACATATCTCAGTGTTTGCGTTTGATCCACTTTCTCTAACTCTCTCTTATATTTTGCATTGCATCTTATTGTCATATTATATATGCATGCTTGGTTTGATTGTGGTTCCATACTTATGTTTAACCAAGAGAGCTTCATATAGCATCTCAACTCTTAGTTAGAAGAATTTAGAGGAGTTAGTCCAGAGCCCTTCACTGGGAATTCGGCTACACTCTTTGGTTACACTAAGTGTGTTGCATTAAGTTTTTAATTCCGCATTATTTGTCATTAGATTAGCCTTACACCTATTCACCCCCTCTAGGTGTACTTTCAATTAGTATCAGAACTTACGCTCTTGATATTAGGCTTAACCACCTAGGTGTGAGATTTTAGTTGTCAATCTATCATTTGTATTTGCACACATATTGTTTACACACACTCATGGACTTCATGACCCTGCCTATGTTTGATACTTCCAACATTGTTGTTTGGAAGGGTAGGATGTTCATGTACTAAAAACCCTAGATTTGCATGTTTTCCTTACCGCTACCAAGAAATCCTATCTTGGTAATAGCAAGCATATAGAGGCCAATGCACAATCCCTAAAGGCACTTAGAAGCCCGCTTAACAAAGAATATCTTTGTATAGTTTCTCATTGTGATTCCACTTTTGCAGTGTGGAAAACTTTAACCTCATCCGAGCTTCAAACGTCAAACATTATGGAGAAGGAATCTAGTGAAGAAGAATCCGAACAACGTTGCTACATGGTCCAAGGGAATGACTCCCTTGAGGTATATTCAGAATCTCAACTAGATGATTGTGCTAGTTCTTCCGGCGATGATTATGTTGATACCGATGCTTTGAATGAAGAACTTCCTATTGTTTGTGAAAAATTGCTAGAAAAATATAAAGCTTTGGAAAAGAAAAATTTTGGACTTAACAAAGAAAATAAGGATTTGTGTTCAAAACTTAATTTGGCTTTGCAAGAAAAGGTAGAGATTTCTAATGAAAGGGACTCATTGAAAATTCCAACTTGATCTTGCCCTAAATGAAAATAAGATTTTGAAAAATAAAAATGATTGCAATATCGTTTTGAGAAAAATGCGGATTTAACTTCAAATTTTGATTTTGTTATAAAAGAAAATGAATCTTTGAAAAAGAAAATTTCTTCTATTTCAAAAGAGCTAGATTTGTTTTCAAAGAAAGATACTACTTTGCAAAATGATATTGGTTCACATGTTTGCCATGCTAGTGTAACTTCATCATCTAGTATAGCTATTGCATGCACCACCTCTTTTATAATTGAAAATGATATTTGTATGCTTAAGAAGAGTGTTGATTATTGGGCTCCACTTTGAGCTGATGTGCCATGAACCACACACGTTTGGAATATATATTTTGAAAGAAACATGTTCCTCCTATGCATGCACACAAACCACGGCTACACATGCTCCTCACGTTCATACACACAACACTATGTATGCTCATATGTACACTTGTACACATTGTGGATGTAAGGGCCACCTTGCTAAGTTTTGTTCTGATAGAGTACATGATGAAAATTTAGCAAATAAATTTTTTAGGTTAGGAAAGGAGCTAACCCCTGTGGACCCAATAAAGTAGGGTACCAAAATTCACCCTTATTTATTTGATGTAGTGTGGGCTCTCACATGACGTGAGAGTGATAGTGCCTTGAGGTGGATGCATTCCGAGCTTAATGGTGACTATTTTGGATGCATCACTTTCAAGGGGAGTTTGGTGGGAGGACCACCTTGGTTTTGAGACATAGAGATGTATCCTTATGATTTTGGTAACGGTCTTTAACTCTCATTTATGTTTTACATGCTTCCATTGTTGATTTTAGCATGTTTTGATGTTTCATGATTATTATGATAATTCCATGATAATTAGATTGGTGACATATATGTATAGTATTTGAGTTATACCCATATTCATATGGATTATTACTTTTGTATTCTCACTTTAATTTAGCTATCATGTACATCATGACTCTAAACATGTGCATTTATATAATGATCATATTTATGTTTTTTTTTGAGCTTCATGTTTTGATTACATGTCTAAGATATAGTTTTTATTAAAACTTGTGTCAATACTTGTACAACTAGTGAGCTACAAATTGATTATTATATGTTTGTACTTGATTGCTCATTTGTACTCATTAGATGTACTAGTATAGCCTAGTTTTGATGGTTCATGAATTTTGACTTTTATTCTCTATTTTTGTGCATGTTTTTCATGTTTGTGATTAGCTTCATGTATATGTCTATTTTGTCTAAACCAATAATTATACATATACATCCTTGAGCCACTTGCCTTCATGCATATACTTTTGTGGACTCTTTCATACTTGGATATGTATGTATACTCTAGTTTGTACAAAACATACATATGCCTTGAAGTTTAAATTATTTCAATGAAAATTAAATTTTAATGATTTTCACGTTTTCGTTTATAAAGGAATTTCACATTGAGCGTATTGCATATTTTTCATGACTTTGTATTTCACATTATACTTGTACACTCACATCATTCTTATTTACTCATGATTTATTTTCATGAGACTATATGTACTTATAGAACTTTGAGTGTTTGTTGATCATGTGATTTTCAGGTTTAATGGATATTCTGTGTTATTCCTTACTTAAAGGATTTCGTACTAGTTTTCATAATTATCTTTAACTAGTCATTATTTTTCAATTGGTAGAGTTTTCAAACGTGTTATAATTAGTTTTTTAAACTTATTTTGAAAACCGCTACCCTTCATGGGCGGTTGGTTAGGCGACTATGCCTTGTATGCATTATTGAAAATCTATTTAAACTTGTGCATGAAATAGATGGTAGAGAGTATGAGGTATACACTTGAGTCTCATGTGTTTCAATTGGTATCACAATTGATATTTATTTTGTATACTCATATTTGTTTTCATATGTGTATGCTTTAACTTCAAATAGTATCAATTTAGATTGGTATTTACATTTTCATACATATATGTGTTTGGATTGTGCTGACTATATCTCTATATTTTTAAGCACAAATTTGGTTATGCTAAGCTTGATTTAGTCCTTAATGACAATTATTTTTAATTGGTATCTTATACAAGCTTATATACATCGTTTCACATTAGTATTCACATAAAGGGGGAGAAAATTCATGTTTTACCTTTCAATCGATTTGTTTACCTTGGTATCTTACTCCAACTCTTTATGATTTAAAAATGATATATTAGTTTCATTTGGTTTCCTATGCTCCTAATAAAATTATTTTCAATAGGTATATGTTTCATCTTCAATATTGGTATCAAGAATATTAATTGATATTACTCTCTATTTGGTATCTCAATTGCAAAATGATTTTAGTATTTAACAAAAAGTATGGTTTATATTTTTTTAATTGGTATCAAAAAGTGAAAAATATTTTCAATTGGCACTAATTTTTACAATTGGTATCAAGATTACCTATATGTTCATATTTTTCAATTGATATCAAAATTTTTGTTGGTTTCTTCAAAATGTTTGTTTCTTTTCAATTGGTATCATAAATTGGTATCAAGATGTTTCAATGTATACCTTCATACAAATTGATATATTTTCAATGGTATCATAATGTTTTGATTTATATTGCTTATATGCAAGGGAAACTTAACATCTTCTCTATATATAGATTCATGTTGATTGTATGTCATATTGAACAGATCGACCTTTTTTTGGTATGTAGTACACGCGTGTAGTAGGAACTTCACATCTCCTTTTATACATTACATACTATACTTTATGTGGTTAGGGTTGTCATCTTTTTTCATATAAATTCCATGTATATAGGGGGGGTTAACTTCACGTCTCTCCTCTTCATGAATGTATATAGCATATATACCTTTATTGTTTTGATTTATGCAAAAAGGGAAAAAATATTATTTATGCCCTTTATTGTTTGAACCCCTTTGTTGTTGAATTGACAAAAAGGGGAGAGATATTTTGGAGTTTTTATGTATGCATGTTGTTTATGCATGTTTGTTTATGCATGTTTGTTTATATGCATATTTGTTTAAATTTGTTATCCTTTACCATCGGTATCAAAAGCATCTTTTGTTGGTATTGGTATCAAGAGCATCTTTTTTTTGTTTTGTTGGTATCAAGAGTTTTATTGGTATCAAGAGCAACATTATTTTTAAGAACATGTTTTTCTAAGATAGAGTCTTTATTAGTATCAAGAGCAACATTGTTTTTAAGAACATATTTATTTTAAAATTGATATCAAAAGCATGTTTATTTTATTGTATAAAAGATCATGTTTGTTTTATTTCCTTATTTTATGCATATTTATGCATATCTAATTTGAACATTCATTGCATATCTTTATTGTTTATTGTTATACATGAGTTAAGAGGGAGCTTCTATGAAGCTTAACTTTAATCCATGCATATATAACTCCATGAGTTTTATATTCATCAAAAGGGGGAGATTGTTGGCTCAGAGGCCCTTCACTCTAGTTTTGATGATGATTAACTCATGTAGTTATTGTTTACTAATAATCTTGTGATATTTAGTTTTAGATATTTGATCAAGATATTGTAGGTGATTAGCTTTAACAAGGGTGTTTTGGGGCTTTCACATGGTGATTCAAGAGCTCGAGCATCATGTTCACATCTAGCACTCACCGTTGGAGTCAGCTCGGTAGATCACATTTGGATTGAGTCGACTTGAAGATGGAATTCTACAAGAAGATATCGGTTTATTAAGTATAGATTGTTTAGATCTTGTGTAAGATTAGATAGTATTGATATGCTTAAGTTCACACACACACATGTTTTAAGTTTAAAGTTTCATGTTTTGGTTTTTCGATTTTACCGATCTTGATTTTCATGATAGATAGAATCAAAACTAGATTACATGGTTTAATGTATATTAGATTTGATCTATATACATCTATGTTTCATCTACTTAGAAAAACTTATTTTGATAATCTACTTCGTGAGTTTGAGTTTTGTATTTAAACAAACTTATTTATGGATTTAATGTCTAAAACATAGATATAGTATCTTTTATGTATATTAGATTCTATCCATATACAATATGCTTCAAAATTGTTTCAATATCATGTTTTTGTATTTACATGAGTTTTGGAGAAAACGGTTTTCCATTTTAAAAATCCAAGTTTCGAAAAAACATTTTTTGGTTTAAGGCAAATTTTCAGAACACAAAAGTGGTTCAACTTGTTTGAAATATGTGTTAAATTTTTTTCACACATATTTATATTTCAAAGATATAATAAGAACATATTTTTGTGGAATTTTTGTATATTTTATGGGATTTTTTAATAGCCAAAAGACAAGTTTTTAAATCTATGATGTTGACTAGCTGTCTGCCGGTCAACCGGACCGGTCGACCGACGTGCACAAGACGTGCACGCAGCCAGGGCTAGTGGGCCGTCGCTGGGCGGTCAACCATCCGAGAGCTCTGCTCTCTGGAAATGGCCGCGGTCGAGCGCAGAGAGCTCTGCTCTCTGTATCCATCTCGTCGACCGGGCGGTCCGACCGGAGGCACAACAGTCAAAATCTGACCGTTAGGGCCGGTCGACCGGGCGGTCGACCGAAAGGGCAATTCTAACCTTTCCAACTGCCAATGGCCAATTGTTTTGGGGCTATATTATACCCCATCTCTTGGCTAGTTTTGAACAAGTTTTTAGAGAGCAATTTTTTTCACCTTTACAGTGTTTTACAGCAAGCTTTCAAAAGAATTTTAGAGCCAAAGATTTTATTTTTTATTTGTTTTAAAGGGTTGGAAAATCAAGAAAAAGTAGAAGTCTTTGGGATTATTTTTTTATCTTCATTTTATATCTATTCTAGAAGTTTTCCTCAAGAATTTTCTTTGTGTTTTTGATTTTCAAACTCTTTATATTCTCACACTTGAGCTATCTATCTATCCTATCTATTAGGATTATTATTTTGTGAGAAAATTGGTTTATTGTTAATACCACCAAGTTGGAAACCTTTCATTTATTGTGATATCCCTCTAGTGAGAGGTGATAGTATTGATATCCCTCTAGTGAGAGGTGATTGTGAAAGAGATGTTTGTATCCCTCTAGTGAGAGTGGAGATTGAGATGGAATCCTTCAAGTGTGAGGTGATTGTTGTTGATGTTGGCTTTGTACCTATCCCTCATTTGTGAGGTTGATATTGTGTTGGCTTAGTCCCTTACCTCTAAATTTAGAGGTTGTATTTGTTGGAGAGCGAGTATGTGTACTCTCAATTGTATTTACCCAAATCCTCAGTGAAGGTTTCCCCGTGTGGAAGTCCTGTGTGGACGAGTTATGAAAATTCTTCTGTGAGAAGTAGGACGTAGAGCTATGTGCTCGAACCTCAAACATATCTCGGTGTTTGCGTTTGATTCATTTCTCTAACTCTCTCTCTTACATTGTGTATTGCATCTTATTGTCATATCATATATACATGCTTGGTTTGATTGTGTGCCCATACTTGTGTTTAACCAAGAGAGCTTCATATAGCACCTCAACTCTTATTTAGAGGAATTTAAGGAGTTAGTCCAGAGCCCTTTAACCGGGAATTCGGCTACACTCTTTGGTTACACTAAGTGTGTTACATTAATTTTTAATTCCGCATTATTTGTCATTAGATTAGCCTTACAACCTATTCATCCCCCTCTAGGTGTACTTTCATTTATATGGTGCAGAATTAAGATAAACTGGCTTCTGATACCAACAAACCATGTCACGCCTCGCTTCCTAAAGTACAAAGTACGAGCACGTGACAATGGCTAGTAGATACTCATGAAGAGGAAATCTTTTCCATGAATACCTTACACTATAGTAAAGGAGCCAAATTCTCACACATATATATACAAAAAACAATCAGATATTTCATTTTCACATAAAAGACATCATTTACAATAGTCTTTGTCTATATATAAGATAAGGAACATACCAAAGAAGAAATTAGATACAATTTTGGCGGGTCATCATAACAAGACCAAATGCCAAATACATAGATAACAAAATTTGGACTCACGCCTGGTAGTCTCCCTGAGTTCCTTCGAACAAGGGCTCGTCTGTCTCCTCAAGCTCTGATGCTGAACAATCGAGGTCCGTCAGAAGTGGACCAGCAAATGCCATACACAAAAAGAGGAAACATAATATAGAAACATGAAAGTAAAGGACAATATAATAGAGCAGGGAATGAATGAATAATAATCCTGACGAAAATATGCACTAACAGATAAAATACAGCGCGAGTAATAGACACTATATCATGTGAATAGGTCATGTATGTATGCTATGACATGAATATATGATAATGAAGCACCCCTGGACGAGTAATTCGTATATCATCAGATCACAAGAATACAATCACAAGTTAATATAACATGGCAGGTCCAACAACGTCATGTAGTCAAGATTATCCATGTCACAAATAATAATTCTAAGTCTAGAATGTTTTATTATCCTAACTAATGCAGTCATTCTGTGCCCATCCCACATAACAGCTGCATATCAAACAGATGATACGTTTAGTGTCCTGATAGAGGGAGAACACTCCACTGTACTCAGGTATGATGTAACTGTTGGCCAGGACCCTTCACTCTAGTTTTGATGATGTTAACTCATATAGTTATTTTTTTACTAATAATATTGTGATATTTAGTTACAAATATTTGATCAGATATTAGTAGGTGATTAGCTTCAACAAAGGTGTTTTTGGAGTTTTCACATGGTGATTCAGTGCTCAGCGTCAAGTTCCCATCTAGCACCTCGGTTGGAGTCAAACTTGTTGGATCGTGTTTAGATTGAGTCGACTTGGAGAAGGAGTTCTACAGAAGACATCGGTTTGTTTAGTTTAAGATTGTGTTTTAGATCTTGTGTAAAGATTAGATAGTGTTGAAATGCTTAAGTACAGACACACAAGTTTCAATTTGTTTGGTTTTTGGTTTAACCAGTTTCGATTTTTCATATATATGGTTTTTCATGAATAGATAGAATCAAAACAAGTTTACATGATTTAATGTATATTAGATTTGATCTATATACATCTATGCTTCATCTATTTAGAAAACTTACTTTGATAGTCTATTTCATGAGTTGGAGTTTCGTATTTAAACAAACCTTATTTTTTGGATTTCATGTCAAAAATTAGATATAAATCCTTATATGTATATTGGATTCTATCCATATACTGTATGCTTCAAAGTTGTTTCAATATCATGTTTTTTGTATTTACATGTGTTTTGGGAGAAAACGTTTTTTCATTTCAAAAATCTAAAGTTTTGAAAATACGGATTTTGGTTTAAAGGCAAATTTTCAAGAATACAAAAATGGTTCAAATAGTTTGAAATATGTGTTGATTTTTTGTCACACATATTTTTATTTAAAAAATATTATAAGAACTGATTTTTATGGAATTTATGTGTCTTTATGAGATTTATCAAGTCAAAACCCCAAATTTTTAATC